>JAGFPH010005886.1:56894-88604 GCA_018207615.1 Philaenus spumarius
ATTGATTGAAATAAAACTATTGAGAAATTTTTTAAAAAAAAAGGGCATGACAGGACAAAGAACAATAATAAATAAGTAACATTTTTTTAAAGATTAAAATTAACCAAAATTAAAGTAGGCTAAAGTAAATAAAAAACAAAATGGCAAACAAGGAAATGAAGGAATTCTTCGAGCAATATAAGAAAGATAGGGAAGAGGAGAAGAAACTCATTGAAAAAAAGGAAGCCGAAGCCAAAGCTTTAATGCTTAGGAAAGAAGAGGAGGAGAAAGAAAGGAAAGAAGAAAGAAGACGTCTCAAGGACGAGAAAGTCAGGGAAGAAAAAGAAATTGAGCGAAAGGAAAAAGAAGAAGAAAAAAAAAAACAAAGAGAGAAGGAACAAAAAGAACTCTATAAATTAATTTCGGGGAAACTAGGGGAAGTCGAGAAGAAAATAGAAAAAGAAACGGAAAGATGCGTAACACAACATTCAAAAATAGAAAGTAAAATTGAGGAAATTGTCGGTAATGTTCAGTACTTAGAAGAAAATACGAGTACAATTAGGAAAACCACCGATGAAAATTTTAAATTAATTGAAAGTAGGTTTACTAGGGTTGAGAAGAAAATAGGGGAGGTAGGTAGTCAAGTAGCAGGTACGCGTAGTGTAGGTGTGATGATGCCGCGGTATGAAAGTGAGGCGGCGAAAATAGAATATTGGGGAAATCCCAGAGAAATTCCTAAGCAATTTTTACGGGAAGTCGAAAATTTAATGGATGAGCTAAACCCATATTTAGGGGATAATGAACGGGTTAAATTTGTAGAACGACATCTAAGAGGAAATGCTAAGGAATGGTTTCAAGTAGTAATGGCAGAAAGCGTAAAATATAGTGAGTTCAGGGAAATGTTTTTGCAAAACTTTTGGTCACTGCAACGACAAAAACTAGTACGAAGTAGAATAGAAAACGGAAGATATTACGAAGATAATGCGTTGAGCCGTAAGGACTATTTCTGTCGAATGGTAAACAAAGCCGGAGACCTAGACCCGCCAATTCCGGAAAATTTCTTGGTATTTACAATAATGCAGCATTTTAATGATCAGATTAAGTTAGCGAGTATGGGAAGACATAGCGAAACCATTAAAGACGCGATAATATTTTTGAACAACGTGGACATGATGGACGAAGTGAAGCGAGAAGGGAGACCAACGAACCCGCGGTTCGATAGTAGGCAAACCCCAACACCTAGTAGAAACCCACCTGTCCAGCAATCCCATGGTCATAAACCTAACAATACCAATTTCCAAAATTACAATAGACCTGGTCCATCAAAACCAAATCCTAATCAAACGCCTGCAAAAAACCCAAGCTAGAGGCCTTGTTAAAGGGACAGGTAAATCGGATAAACAGGGCTGTGGAAAAAATAACTGATGACAATGTTAATAGTAAAGAAATAAAAAGGAATGTAGGCGCAAACAAGGACTTAATTAATAAAACAGAATTGCCTAAACCCAGTGTAAAACCCAGAGTAGGTACGGTTGAAAGCAAGAGAACAATAGGTAGTTTACATTTCAACATTCGGGAAGATTTGTTATGCAATAAGGATGAGCCAACAGTCGAGGAATACCAAATAGAAGAGATTCCAGCTATTATGATAAAAGTAGGACGCACCGAAGGATTTTTAGAGTTGGATACGGGGTCCGAAGTAAGTGTTATAGAAAAAGATTACGTGGGACAATTGCGAGCGGAAGAAGTCGAAATCCTAGAATTACCAGTTGCAAATGTTGAAATAGTGACGGCGCTAAAAGGGCGAATTCAAAAAGTTAACAAACAAATAATGATTAACGTTCGGTTGTTAACAGAAAATATTGAAATGAAGCTACTAGTTGTAAAAGGGTTAAAATCTAAAATTATAATGGGTTGCGATATGCTATATAAAATGCAGGCAAAAATTAATATGGAAGGCAAATTTGTTACATTTAATATAGATAACAAAATAATTAATGTACCATTTATCGAAAAACAGGTTGCCATAGCCAAAATAAAAGGGAAATGCTTTAAGTTATCTTCAAGATACGCAAATATTAATAAGAAATGTAGTAATAAAGATAGGCCTAATCAAAGCGAAATTAATACTGGAAAAGCTATTAAATTAAATAAACAATTGTTAACTAAAGAAAATACGCAAGGCAACAATAAAAATAGTTTAAAAGAAATAGTTAACACTAGTACGGCGAATGAAAGTAAGGAAACGCAGGCGAGCACAACAGCTATAATAGCAGGTAGTAGGGATAGGTCAACATCAGAAGAGGGGTTGAAGAAAAACGTAACAGTAGAATTACGACTTCAACGTGTTTCAAAAAAGAAACCGGATAACAAAGTAGTCTATAGTAGGTTATCTAAGGAAACCCGGGACGCAAATTCGCGACGATTTAAATTAAATAAAAGTATGAGTTTAATAAGTAACGAGCGATTAGATGAAGGGAAGCCTAATGCTCAAAATATTGACCGAACTCCCAGCAAGTTAGCAAATTGTTGTCGGCCTAATAATACGCCTGTAATGTCAGAAAACTTTTATTCAAAACAACCGCACTAGACACTCTTCTTTAAATAATAAAAACAAAGCACGTTCACAAGATAACTTTAAACACTTTTACACTAAATTGGTTTGCGGAGGAATCAACATGGAAACTAACGCGTCTGATAGGAAGAAAACGGCAAGTTCGACTAAAGTGAAAAAAAAAAAACTGGTCTTTCGCAAGAGAAACTGATTAATGGAACGGAAATCAACAACAATAGGACCATCCGGCGAAAAGGTTGTAGTAAATATTATTGTAATGCAATCAAATTTAAGCATAAAAGGAAAAAAGAAACCTCTTTAGGCGTTTCTCATCAAAATAGAAATGGAACGGAAAACGACAACAATAGGACCATCCGGTGAAAAGGTTGAAGTAAAATATTATTGTAATGCAATCACATTTAACCAGGAATATAGTCACAACACTATATTAACGGAAAAGACCGGATATTAGGGTAGGTCGGAGTAGGCATAAAGTAATAATATGTGGGTCACTGCTACCAATGAATACAGTATTAATTGCTGGTACAAAGCAAGTCATCTGTTGCAAGAGTGAGAGGAAGAAGGCAATAGAAAACTCGTCCTAATGCAAGGTCACCCACCTTACTGGCAAGGCTAGGGGTAGGTAGACAGGAAACATTTACCGAGTCGGAGATAAATGATGTACAGTATTTGTAAATATGATTAAACGCAATGAATGAAATAGTTCCCAGACCAATATAGGGTGTGTCAAAACCATTGTACGAAAGTTAAGTTGTTATTGACAATATACAAATGTAAACGATCCGTGAAGAAACAGATCGAATAAAAACCTAAGTTATCAACATCTGAACTTAAGTTACGTAAATTATGTAATGCATTAATTTATCGTTAACAAGGAGATTCGAACGACATGTGGGCGAGGAGGGGCCTCATGGTTAAGCTAGGAGGTTAGCTTGTAGAATATGAAGGAAAAGGAGGGGGAGTAGCGTCGAAATGAAAATTGTATAAAAGGTTAAACAACGAAATTAAAAATTAATAATGTAAACTGAAGTACGAAGGGGAGTAGCATCGTGAAGAAATTGTATTAAGAAGAAAAATAAAAATGGCACTTAACATGGAAATGGAAATAAGTTAAACACTGACGAAATAATATAACCAGAATTAAAAAGAGAATAAAAATTTCTCAATAAATTAGTAAGGGAAGGTGATAAAAAGAAAAGTAATTAAAATTAAATGTTCATATAGGGAATACAGGAAATGTTAAGGCAAATAGACAGATAGTAGCAGCTCATTGTGTTGAAATTAGGACTAGCCCAGTATGCTATTGTTTTGTTTATTTTGTCAGGCAAATAACATTGTGTCCCTTGTATATAAAAGTGTTAGAATTAAATATGTTTCAGTGGACTGAAGAACAATGCCAACAAAGACAGACATTGATAAACTTGAAATTTATAAAAATATTATGTAAAAGTAATAATGTAATTTCCAGGTACAATTATCTTTTTGTAGTTGTTTCATGATTGAAAGGTATTGTGTAAATTATAATTGAATATACAATTGTTGTGCATAACTTGTTAGGTATAATGGCAGAACGAATAAGTAAGTCTTTGTAAAAGGTGAGAGTTAACTCGAAAAGGGCTTGAATTTGGCTTTTTGGGGGATTTTTTTTTAATATCTTGGATTTCGGTGGTTGCCAACGAGATCAGATATTTTCAGAGGGGCAGCTTGCAGCGGAAAATGTCCGTGCAATTCCCGAAATTTTGAATTTTTCAAATATTTTTTTTTAAAAATTCAATCTTTCTAGACTACTACGGGCATCATACGTATGTAGGTCTTAGAAATGCAAGTCAGGGCAAGATGAGAGTTAGCTGGCGAAAAACGGCAAAAGTAACTTAGCCGAAATTATCTGATTTCTGAGGGAATAGCCGGGATTTAGGAATTTGCTAATTAGTGGTTTTATGTGGTCAATGCATTACGCTAAACGCTTATGTATTGGACATCTAATTCCCAAAACGTAATAAGGGAAATTGCTTACGTAATATGCGTTCAAAGTTAAACAAAAAATTCAATTTAACTCAAAATCCAAAAGTAAGGGCATTTTTGGATTCAGGAAACAATTCCAAAAAATAAATGTCATATGACAAAATGTCATAATATTAATATTAAAGAAAATGCTTTAAAGTGGCGAATTTTGTATAATAAAAAAGTACATAAAAAATAAAGTTATTTTAAATATAATGTATACAAAGTATTATTTAAGTAAAGTTTTAATGGAAAATTAAAAGAAAAAGTCAAATATAATTTGAATGTAAAGGTGACAATTGTAAAACCTTTAAGAACAAAAGTTCAGGTAAAATAAAGTTTAAAGTCCATAAATAATTCAAATAGATTAGTAACTAAACAAATTGTATAATGATCCAGTATATAAAATAAATTTCGGTAATATAAAGTAAAGAACAAATAGTAAATTCGTAAAACTCCTAAGTCCAAGAAAAACCAGGAAATCAGGTCAAAAGAAGAGAGACTGCGGCTAGTAACATTAAACCACAAGAAAAAGAACTACAGAAAAGGAAATCGTCGGAAAATGGAAAATGGAAGACTTCGTGGCGAAAATCTGCGGAAAGCGGTCGGGACACGCGAAAATGTAAACGAAACGTCCTACAACTACCATTCGAGTTTGTGCGTAAAGAAGAAGATGTGGGAAGAAAGAAAATCCAAGTAGCAGGAAAATCCGATGGAAATTAGTAAAGTTATTAAAGAAAATCCAAGAACAATAGAAGAAACGACAAAGAAAACGCGGCAAATCTCAGCGCAAGGGCGCATGGAGAGAAAGAGGGGATGTGGGATTGCCAAAGTTCAGGAACTGAGAAATCAACTTAAAAAAATAGTTTTTTAATTAAAATAATTAAAAAGTAAAGAAATGATAAAGGAAAAAAGTCATTAAAATAATTAATACTATAGCAAAGGAAAACAAAATCTTTTATAAATTGCAAATTGGAGGATGCGACAAAAGGGTGCAAAATACCAGCAAGGCCATACCTGATTCGGAGGGAAACTGGGTATAAATACAGGGTACCCAGCGACTCTCGGTCTCTTTCTTTTTACAAAAATCGTGATTCAGCTTCTAGACATCGTGGGATAACCAGACGAACGGACCTAGGACCATCCAGAAAGAAAACATCTGTAGTTCACAGGCACGAGACAACTTGTGATTCCAGTCGAAGGACATACAGCTACAACTTATAAGGTCTGTGAAAAACGAAAATACGTTGCAGATTTTCCCTAAGATTTTGCCTGAGTAAATTCATTAAATTTATTTATTATACTGGGTTAGATATTTTATTAATCTTGTGGTGTATCAAGTTGCATTCAGTAAATTAAATTAAAATTTGATTGTAAAAGTTTAAAAATAATAATATTTAATAATAAAGAGATTTAATTAATTAACATTATAAATAGAATAAACGCAATTTTCAAAGAAAGTAAATTCATAGAAAGTTCTGCCATTTTAGATTAAGTTAATTATTTTTGAATTTATTGTTTAAGGTAAAAATTACCAAAGAATTTAAAAATTTTGTGTTTCAGTTTTTTTTTCTGTTTGAATTTAGAAAAATAAATTCAAAGTGTTTATTTTTGCAGAACAGAATTAATTTGATTTTATGTTACCTGTCTTGCACATCCAATAGTGTATCCCATGTATTCAGATATTAGAACTTGGTTAAATTATAAGTTAAACGAAAGCACAGATAATTCACGTTACAAGGTTAGTTCCAGTGTACCTACAACTCTGAGGTTTACAGAAAGTAAAAAAGAGTCAGTTTAATTGAGCTAGTGTGTTAAATTACTGGGAGTTAAATATAAATTTTTTGGTCAAAATATTTAGTAAATTAAATATTTGGCAACAAGTTGCTTCACCTAGGCGAACAGAAAAGCCATTGTCTCCCAGTAGGTGATAGTAATTTATTTTGCAACAGAGCTTGGCGTTCCCAACAAAGTAGTGGAACGTTTCCAGAGAAACAAGCTTTTCGTTGTAATATATATATATTACAACGGACAAAACTCGTTGTAGGTCTTGAGTTTAAATTTGCAATTAATTTTGTAAGTTTGAATAATATGGACTTGCCGCGAGTTGAAGCCGAATGTAGGTCACGAGATCAGCATGTACACGCGGGCGGTCTGTTATCTGGTAGAATTAAACTTTTGGACCCTGCCTGTCTGAAAAGGAATGGGAACTTATAAAAATTACTTAAAAGATTCCTACGGGAAGCCAAAATCCAAGATTTGAATAAAAAATAAAAATCTTCGGGAAATGCATTACGCTAACCGCGGGTGTATTTACTGCAAGATTAGATATTAAAAAATCATAAAGTTACGTAAGATACGAGCTTTCAAAGAATGAGAAAATTTTCAAAATTCCTCTAATTTAAAAAAGAAAAGGTTTTTTAGGCTTTTCTTAAAAAGGCCTAAAATAAAGGTGAAATAAGTTTTAGCGAAATTTTGTCATATAAAAAAGTTAATGGTAATTCATAAAGTTTAAAGGATAAAAAAGTAGGTTAAAAATAAAGTTTTTTAAATTCTAACTAAAACAAGTTTTAGTATTGATAAATGTAATTTATAATGTAAAAGAAAAACTAGAAAATTTATGAAAGGAAAAAGGTGATAGAATTTGCACCTTTACAGTTAATCGAAAATTTAAACTCAAACTTTTAACAATCCAAAATAGTAAATGGTTTGTAAATGAAGTAGTTATGTAAAAATAATCCAGTATTTGAAATATGTTTCGGGAGTAAAGTAAAACCCCAGTTTGTGAAAAATCGTTAAAGTCCCTAACCTCACAGCAAGACGACCAAAAGCAGAAATGAGATGAAAATCCGGCTAGTGAATGAAAACCAATGGACAAGAAAAGTGAGAAAAAGAAAAACTGAAAGAAGTGGAAATTAAGACTTTTTAGGGAAAAATCGCCGCGGAAAAACGCGCGCGGGTCGTGTACGCGAACCAAGAGTCGTACGAACGTCTTTCAAGTTCGTGTGAAAAGGTAACAACGAGCTGAGGAAAATGATGTCAGTTTCAGGAAAATCGGAAAAACCCTGGAGGAGTTTCATAGAAAAAGAGTTTCCATAGCATAAAACTGCGGGAAGCGAGATAAGAACGCAAGACAGTAGAGGGGCGGTCCGAAGACGAGACGGATGGAAGGAGAACAGGGTTACCAGCTTACGAAAATGGGCGTACTCAAAGAAACAATAGAAACTTAATTAAAACAAAGGCTAAATCAAGTTACAAAATTATGAAAAAATTAAAATAAAATTCAGGATGAAAAGTTACGTAGATTAGAAGTTTGAAATTGGCGAAAAAAAGGATTTTAAAGCATTATGGAAATACAGTGGTAGAAAGCTTAAGTTGGCAATGAAATAGTGCCGAAAAACCTTATATAAACGATTGCTCGGGGAGACTCGAGATCCTTATTAATTTTACGAGGTAGATTGACGCATCGATGCAGATACTTGTTTTTTATAAAATACTTTAGCGTGCTAGAAGCTAAGTATTTTCGTCGTTAAACTTTAAAAATTTTATAACAAGTAAGAAGATACGTCATTGCGGTTTTCATCTGGGATGCAGCAATAGACACCACCTTAACTCTACAAGAACTTCAGTGGCAACTTAGTCTATACAAAGTTGGCCTAACTTGGGATTTTCTGGAGGAAAAACATAGCCTACAGGACAGCTGATACATGGAGTGATTCGTATAGCTTCCAGACAGGACTCCAGGACACCACCAGGCGACCACTAGGACATGCAACTGTAGCTACGAGGGAATAGACGAACCGGGATTGCAGACACGGCATCACCACATCCATCTTTAAGAAGCCATCCATCATACATCCAGACAACCCTACAGGACTCCACCTTCATCCACAAGACAACTCTATCAGCACGCAGAACATCTGTAGCTTATCATCACTATACAGCGTTCGCGGATTTCACCACAAACGTCGCGACGCCTGGACAAGTGTGAAAAGGTCGGTAGAAGCGTAAAATACGTTAGTCCCTATTAAATTGCCTGAAGTAAATTCAAATAAATTTATTTTAAATACTGGGTTACTTAGGATGTTAGATTAAGAAATGTTTGTAATTAATTAAAGAAGTAAATTCACTAAATCGTAATTTCAAATTCAAATTTTCATTAAAGTATAAATTAAATTCAATTGAGTAATAAAATATTAAAATAAACTATAATAATTTAAGAGATTAGTTCTGCCTTATAGTTTAAAAAAATTATTATTCTATTTGAGAAGGAAGTTATTATTTGGTTTTGTTTGAAAAATATTAAATACAAGAATTTTGTTTTATGTTTAAAATTAGAAAAAAAGGAAATTATTAAAATTTTATTTTGTTTTATTAAAGGTTATTATTTACAAAAACACCTAATATTCAAATATCCCAATAGTTTATGAATTTTAGATTAAGAATTGATAAAGTGGAATTTCATAAAATAATTGCAAGCACAAATAAGCAATTTACAAGGTTAGTTCCAGTGTACTCACTCTTCAGAGGTTTACAAAAAGTAAAATTATTAACTTGTGTTCTAACTGAGCTAAAATCAAAAATAAATTACTGGAAGTATAAAGTAAAGTTTTTTGTCAGAATAGTCAGCGAACTGAATATTCGACACATAGTTATTTCACCTAGGCCAAACAAAGTGAGATTGCCTATAAGACTTCCAGTAGGTGGAAATAACTTATTCTCCAACAAAATAACCATTCAAAAAACGGTGTTTCGTTGTAGAATTGGCGCTGCCAACGTGAAGATCGACGCGTTGCAGTTGTGGCCAAAACAAATTATTCTACAACTTAATTCTCGAAAAGGTTATCCGTTGTAATATATATGTTTCGAACGAAAACGATGTATACAAAAATCTTGTTCCTTGTACAGCACCGTGAAGAGGACCGCATATAACGAAAGCAGTCGGTTACAAACAGAGAAAGAAGCAGCTAGGGCGTGCAACTGTTACGTGTATGTTTGCTGCAATTCTTTTGTGTTCTTCGGTGTTTCAGTTTGTGTTTGTGTTTTTCTGAATTTAACAACCTCTCACGGATGAGATTTTCTGATAAAAATCCGTTTCCGGAACAGGAATCTCGTATTTCAAGCCAGTTGTCAATAAACATCTCCTGGATAAAATCAAACTTGCAATACAAATACAACATCTATAACATTTATCTAAGCGATAAAACATGACAAGCTGTGATTGTATTCTCCGTTCAGGATTTCTTCAAATATGTTCTGTTTGCTTATGCTTATGTTATTCTAAAACAAACCACATATTATATGGAATAAGAAATTACATGTTGACTTTCAATAATTATGGGTTAATGAAGTAGTTTTTTTCTTCAATAAAAGTATTTGTAGGGGGGGGGGAGTGGGGAAGGCAAACTATTTTTTTTATGATTTGGTAGAACATACAGTAGGAATTTAAATATAATAATTTTTAGGTGCCCTAACATAGGGGGAGAAATGAATCAATTATAATAACTATTTTTTTACAAAAATTATTACAAGGTCCTGAAACGTATCTTGGATAGAGCGTATGCATAGGCTATAATACACCTGTGGTAAACGTATGTTTAAGGTTCCATATTATAACCGAACTATGTGACATTTGTAAGATAGTAAAGTAACTATGTCTGCCACTCCTGAAATGTGAAACATGACTCACAAAGGATGAATTGATTGCCTTACTGTATGTCCAGTCAAACTTCCTATGAAAGGATTAAGTTATCAAGACGAAATTTCATATTTTTCCGTCCTTGGTTGTTGATAATATTTAGATTGTTAGTTCAGTATATTTAGTGTGTATGTGTTTCATTTCAGTGATTACAACTATTTTTAATGTCGTTTAGAAATTATAGCTGCTAAAACCCCTTGACATTGGAGTAAAACCTACACCTCTAAAGTTTTATGTTAGCAGCGATACCTTTTCAAAGAATATTGATAGATTAATCACCTAAAATCTTGAACAAAAATATCAACATCCCATCGTACATAATTCTGTCTACATACGTATGATATTCTATAGGAAATATGTAACTCTCGTTTACATTTTTCGATTTTTAAATGAACAAGGTAGCTCGTATGGTAAGATAAACTGTTTTGAATTAATTTATAGAAGTAATTAAGTAAAATATACCACGTTGTGTAAGCTACTATAAATTCCGAATGTATCTCAGGGATCTTAATTTAATTCTGTCTTAAAACGTTTCGAGTCACATTTGCTTATAATGATTGTGTCATTGTGTGTGTACAATATTACCGCTATTGTTAATTTGAATGAATATTGAAACAGCTGATTTTAGTTATTTAGACTAATATAAGCTGTGTTAACGTGAAGATAAATGTATATTGCTTTTCTTATTGCATTTTATTTTAGTTATTTGTGTTGTATATTATTTGCAGTATAAATTCCGTTTTTTGTGTTTATTTGTTCTTTTCTCACTAAAATGTACCATTAAACATGACAAATGATTATTATGTGCCACAATATTTACATTCTGCAATAGGACTCAATTTTAAAGAACGTATAACTTATTTTGTGAGTTAAATAATTACTTACTAGTGGACATGGCAATGCTTCGCTATTGCTTGATCTACCTAACCTAAAATTATATTCAGTTTTTGATCCAAATCAGTTGTTGATCAAAATCAGCTGTTGATCAAAATCAGCTGTTTTAAGCTTTTCATACGAACAGCTGTTTTTTGTGCCAATGATAAAATCAAAAGAAATCTTTCTTCTTCTTCCTTAAGATTGACCTTCCGTAAGATTAGCATGGCAACTTTGAGGGCTACTGGGGCGAAGCCCTTAACATACATTGAGCTCGTTTTTAGGGAAGCACAACTTCAGAGTGAGCTCTGTAAAATGACACCAAAAACATCAAAATCGGTTTAAAACTCTAGGAGGAGTTCTACTCACAAAATAACCCCTAGCAAATTAATTATGTATAGATTTTGTTGAAAATCAAACTGCATTTTCTTCTCTTTCGAATAACATTTAGGTTTCTAGGTAATAAACACAAAATATCAACAATACTAGATTTCAACTAATAATTTAAAAATGTTACCATTACAAAATAATGTATAATGAATTAGGCTAAAACGAGTTAAACATATGTTTTAATTAATTATAATGTAAGCTATGGTTTTACTTGAAAAATTAAGGAAAACACTGCGTATACAATTTTATGTACTTGATATGTTTTGCTTCACATTTTTGTATAAGATTTAAACATTATAAAGTCTAGTCTACGTACAAAACCAAGTAAAAGTTGTTCTTACACAAATATACATTCAATTGTAGCTGTTATGTCAACAGAGTCGACCTATATTCTCAAGTTTATCGTATCTTGTATAAACCTGCCTATAAACATACAATATTCCGAAGTAAACTAAGGCTATAAAATAGCATTATTACTTAGTAACATAGCCGACGCCAGAGTAAGGAAAACACTACATCTTGTTAGGTTATATTTATTAGATTTTTTACTAACAACTAATCGTAAAACACGATCTGTTTTTAAGTTTTATTTCTACTTTAGTCTCACTGTCTTATATATTTCAGTAGAGATATTTCTTAAAGATCTTCAAAAAGATTTTTTGAAATTTATCAGCTAACGGTTTCAATAAAACATCTATTCGATTCTCTAATGTACGTAATAGTTCTAAAAGTACATTATACCTAAAATAGCATAGCAGTGCTAAAATAAACTGCTTTTGTAAGATTTTAAACACTGTTAGAAATAATCCACCTCTTAAAATTTTACAGTGTGTTGTTTTTGATGGTTCTAAATCAACGACTCTTTATAATCTGCTAAATGTACAGCCCGTGTATAGAATTCTAACAACATAAAATATCTAAGACATTTAGCTAGTTTAAGAAGTATAGGGTTACAATAAATGTTAAAAAGAAATTCCTAACCTAAAATGTTATATGGGCAAAAAGTTAATACAACACCAAATTAGATCCAGTTTTTTTACAATTAAAGGATTACATTTTCTTTGCAATTATTATTTCGCAACAGCTGTTGGAATGGAAATGCCACTGAGAAATACCCCCAGTCAGTTAGAAGTTAGTGTTAAACAGTTATTTGCACCCACATTGAAAATATTTCATCACCTAAGTAATTTTAAATAGAACATTTAGTATTGCGTTACTATTTAAAGGACTGTTTATTTTTATAATTTTGAGGACTTAAAATTTAGATTGATATGCAATGCATTAATTGCACAGTTTTCAAGTAATTTGACGTACCAGTTATAATTTATGTGGAGACATAAAATTAACATAATTTGTTTAAAATTAAATGATGTTATTCGATGTTTAGTTATCTGAAAGTTACCCAAAAACAGTATCATTAAGGGTCTGAATAAATGTAGTTGCAACTTCGATAAATTAATGGTATAGTATTCTGTACAGGAAGTTATTTGATTTATTTTAAGGTAAAAAATTGGGTTTTATTTTAATTAACAACAACCCCGAAGCTTTAATTAAACTTTCCTCTTTTAATTAAATTAATATTGGTACTTTAATGTTTCTCTTTTATAAAGCAAAGTCATTACAACAATTAATTATCACCCTAGAAAGCACGTCACCTTCTATTGATTGGACGTTTGATGGTTAGTTGTTAAAATATGACAATTGCACTATATCATAAAGAGCCATAACGGCTCTTTATGGTATTTGTATAGGATAGCAAAATGGTAAAGTATTCAAAATACTTAGAAACACATAAACACAAGTAAAAGTAACAGGAAAACGTTCGAGATAAAACACGAACCTGTCAAGGAGTTAAGACGCCATTACTATTATTCAACTGCGTCTTAGAGAAAGTCATAAGAGAATAGATTAGCAAGATGAACCAATTAGACAATGCAAAAGGTATAATCTTCGAATCCATAACAACAATAAACAACACAGTTTGCAAAACTGAACGATAGGCCGGAGTGCTGAAATATAAGGATTGTAAAAAGTTTAATTAAAAACTTACGAGGTACAATAACTACAAAAAAAGAAGATGAATGTAAAGGAGAACTTTGCAAACTAAACGCTTTACCGAGCTGCAGTACTGTAGGATAGTTGATAATATTTTAAGCTATAAATTTAGATAGCCTTTACATAGCTATATCAAGTTAAATATAGGCCAGAATAAGAATTGGGAAATTGAATTATCTGGTTATTTTTAGGACCATTTAAGCTTTACTTTTGTTATTTTAATAAAACTATAATTTTACTTAATTTTTAAATATAGTTGTGACAATATATTTTCTACCTTCATTTGCTATTTAAACATGATTCGAAGTTCGCATATCTATGATGCACTGCCAAATACGATCATTCGCTACTACATTGCGTGGAGAGTGGCTCTGCGATAGCATTGTTAATGTGAGATTATGGGAAAGTGGTATCATGTTATCACAGATTATCGTAGGTGAACTACATTGTTGTTCTAACTAGTAGATAATAGTATAACTACTATTGTTGATCACTTTAGATAGACGTTGTAAAAACCTACATCAGTTCGATAATGGGCGTCTTTGAACAACGAGGATAGAAATTGGAACTGGTTTTTGACAAATTGAAAATATTTATTAAACCCCTCAGTATAAAACAATGCAACTATTTAGAGTTATTAAATCTACTAGGAGTATTAACAACACATTTTATTAGAAACACTGTTTATAAAACCAACACTAGCAATGGTAATAATAATTGATGAAGAACAAAAATCCTAACTATTTTAGCAGGCAAATGATCAAATCCATTCAAAGTTATTGTAAACCTTCTAAATATGATATTAAACTTTGTATGAAACGGTTTTAGATTGGAAATACCCTTACTGCAGTGGTTGACCAAAACAAAGTCACGGAATAACAAATGTATTACTCCTATAAGTAGACTTAATATTATTCCCATCCAAAATTGTTGTACATCTTCTCCATATTATTGAATTCATTTGTCTGCAAATTGTTTTGCATCCGTAGTTCTTAGTACAAGGGGTCAATTATTTATTGAATATCTTATTTAAGTAGGATGAACTTCAAAATCTGCGTCTGTAGACATAGACAAAAGGTTTTATTCCTGTTCTGCACAATCATCACTTCCTTATCAACTTTATTTGGTTCCCCCTTCAATCTCTTCCTTCCTTGTTCCCCATTAATGTTCCAATTATTTATCATTTCCTCTTTCTACATCGCTGGCATTTTTATCATTCTTCACTTCTTTTCTGATTTTACGCTATCGCCACACCGTTCTGCTCTTACTTCATCTCTTCTTCTTTGTCCCTACTCGTTTTCTTTTTGGATTTTTCATCCTTGTTCTCCTCTTTCTATAATTACTTTTACAACCCAATATATTACTATATTTCCTCTCGTTTATTCCGTCTTCTTCTCCTTTATCTCCAATTCTTATCCCATTAAATACAATTTTTAAAATTTGTTATAGCTTAAAATAAATTTAGAGAGTTATTTAAACGTAAATTAAGATTTATCTGCAAGTGAAAAAATATAACTCTGAATTTTAAAAACTAGAAAACGCGCAAGTCGTCTCAGGGGTCCTCTTATTCTGTCGATATCGTAACGTTAGAAGTCTAACCCCACGATTTGAGATTATTCGCCAATAAATAACAGATAACAGTTCCTGGAAAACTTTTACACGGTAAGATATTAAACATAAGAGATATTCCTTTTACCGGTCGTTCTTTTGGTATTGATTTTATTAAGTGTTGTCTTTCTTTGCATTATTGTAGATGTACCTACTGTTAATTTAAAATAAATATTCACAGACTCTAAAATCTTAGAACATTGGCGGATCTACCATTTGGGCTAACGGGCTAAAGCCCCCCCCCCCCCCCCTAGGCTCCTTAACTTACACTAGATAAACAGGCTCACGGTAAAAAATATGTATCTATATATATAAAAGCCAAAACCCACTGACTCACTCATCACGATTTCTCAAAAACTACCGAACGGATTGGAATGAAATTTGGTATGTAGCTTCCTCTAGGGCCATAGGTGCTCACTAAGAAAGGGTTTAAAAAAATTCGAAATTTTAGGGGGGGTTTGGGGGGATCAATGTTATTAAAAAATGACTTCTTCAAAACTACCGAACGGATTTGAATGAAATTTGGTACGTACCTTCCTCTAGGGCCATAGGTGCTCACTAAGAAAGGATTTGAAAAAATTCGAAATTTTTGACGGAGTTTGGGGGGATCAAAGTTACTAAAATCATAATTTCAGATCTTTTATTATTATGATAATAGTGCTTTTATTATTTAAGATCTATATATATAAAAGCCAAATACCACTCACTGACTGAACACTTAAAAAGAATACAATTACGTTAAAAAGACTGAAAATACCAACCACCACGGGCAACGCCGTACGGGTCAGCTAGTTTATACATATATATAAAACAATTTTAGAAAAACTGAAAATTAATAAATTATTGTCCGGTAGTTTGGCCTACGTTGCTTTAAATGGACGGGTTTTCTTACTTTTCATTTTACCGTATAATTTAAACGGTAAAACTATTGAAAAGATGGTACACTTTTTCGAGACTTCGGCTCGTCAGGACAGAATACACGAATTGAAACTACGACTTTTTAACTCTCAAAATTACACTTCCCGTACGATCCTCTTCAAAAAAAACAGTAACACAAGAAACGATACCCCACACAGAATTTTCAAAATGTTGACAAAAAAACGTGACCCCGACGCGATAAAACTTTTAAACTCTCTTAATCAGTTTCCCCGTACCCAAAAACATATAAAACGATACCCCACACTGTGTTTTCATAGTTTTGACCTAATAATTTCAAAAGTTTTACCCAAAAACGTAACCACGACGCGCTACGACTCACGCTAGAAAGCTCAAAACCATTACAACTCTCCGCAATAAAATTACGAAGATTTCGGTACCATCAGACATTTTCTACGACGTCTTTGAATGCTTATATCATGTATTATACAGGAAAACAGACACACACAAAATTACTTATCAATACTTCGGCATTCTAGTGTAAGCCGAAGTAATTAATAATTCATGATTTATTTTATTTTTTGCGTTACTGGACTGGATATATTTACATAAACACTGCTGTGTTCTTCTACCCTAGGTATAGGGTGTCTATCTATATTTAACAATGGATTGAATGTCACCTTATAATCTCCGCACAGTCTTATCGAGCCATCAGGTTTAATTACAGGAACAACTAAAGTACCCCACTCAGAGGATTCCACTGGTACCACTATATTTTCATTTACAAGTCTATTTATTTCCAATTCAACTTTTTCTTTAAAAGCATAAGGTATTTGCCTTGGTTTAAAAAATACTGGTTTGACATTATCCTTCAAATGCAATTTAAATTTATGCCTATTAAACAATCCCAATTTTTCTGAAAAGGTCTCTGGAAATTGATTCAGAACCTTATCTAAGTTGTTATTCTCAGAAATACCAGTTACCATTTTAATCTGTTTATCTTTGTTAAAAATTTCCTTAATTCCAAAGTTTATGTTTAAAATTTTTAACCAAGCTCTCCCTAATATAGGTGGAGTATTTCTGCATAAAGAATTCATTACATAAAGTTTTAAAGATTCAACTTTAGAATTGTTATATTTGCCTAATACCTTAGTTATTCCCATAGGTTTAATTGGATCACCCACATAACTATGAAACATTTCAGAAGTAGGTTTTAATTTAACTTGAGGAAAATAATGTTTAAAATCATGAATATTCATAGCAGTTATAACTGATCCAGTATCTAATTCAAAAAGAATAGGAATATTTTCCACAACGATCTTGATTTCTATCGGTTTAACATAATTTATACCTTCCTTTGTAATTGCCTGTTTACATACATTTTTTAAATGAAATAAGTGTTCCCCTGTAACACTTAAATCTTCAAACTTATCAAATACATTATCATATGATTCATTACCATTTTCCATTTCACAACGCTTAAAAAATGGTGATGAAAAGCCAATTGCATATGCTTCTAAAACACTGACTCAAGCTGAGAAAGGATATTCTCAACTTGAGAAAGAAGGCCTTGCTATATCTTTGGAATAAAACATTTCCATCAATATTTGTATGGACGTAAATTTCTTCTAAAGACTGACCATAAACCATTAGTCACTATTTTTGGTCCTAAGAAGGGTATACCAATAATGTCAGCTAATAGGCTACAAAGATGGGCAATTTTCTTAAGTGGTTATGATTATGATATTCAATTTGTAAGGTCTAAAGATAAAACAATGCAGATGGTTTATCTCGTGTTCCAATGCCTGAGCTAAAGAGTACATTCACTAATGATGAGGTAGAACAGAATAATTATTCATACTTAAATTTTGTAAAAGATAATGTTCCATGTTTAAATTTCTTTGATGTTAAAAGAGAATCAAAAAAGGATTTAATGGTAAATCAGGTAATATAATATTGGGTTAATGGATGGCCTGATGTGTCTAAAATAAATGGTCAATATAAACCTTATTATGACAGGAAAAATGAATTGTATGTGGATAAGGAATGTTTAATGTTTGGAAATCGTATTGTTATACCTTCATCTTTAAAAAATATTGTTTTGACAGAGTTACATAGCGGTCATATGGGAATTTAAAAACTAAAGCTATAGCTAGATCATATGTATGGTGGCCTAAACTAGATTGGGATATAGAAAATATGGTAAAGTCATGTAATTATTGTTTAGAGAATAAATCGAATCCACCAAAAATGACTTCTACTTGGAAATGACCTGCAAGCCCTGGGCAGAGGGTACATTCGGATCATTTAGGCCCTCTAAATGGGAAAATGTATCTCTTAATTACAGATGCATATTCTAAATGGGTAGATGTAGTAGAAACAGTTAGTTTAAAAAGTGAATGTACAATTGATGCATTGCGGGTATATTTTGCTAATTGGGGAATACCTTTAGTATTAGTCACGGATAATGGTACTACCTTTTCTTCAAGTGAATTTAAACAGTTTACTAGCAGAAACGGTATTACACATGTAAAAACAGCACCATATCATCCTGCCTTAAATGGAGCAGCAGAAAACCTTGTAGGAACCTTTAAAAGTAAATTCAAGATTCTTAAAATGGAATTGTCAGCCAAAAGAGCTATTTCAAAATTTCTATTGGAGTATCGTAATGCTCCACATTGTACAACTGGTGTGAGCCCTGCCGAACTCCATTTAGGTCGTAAATTGCGAACAAGGTTGGACCGTCTTAAACCTTCAGTTTCATTAGAACAATACATGGAGACTAGAGCAGAATAAATATGCTTTCTGTCCAAAATCCAGAAAAAAAAATAAATTTTAAGGTTGATGATGTGGTATTTGTTAAACGTTTTGATAAAAGTTACTGTAATTCTTGGGTTAGAGCTACAATTATTTAAATATTAACACCAGTAACATATATGGTTAGAACTGTAAATAGATATATATGGAAACGTCATATTAATCAAATTATAACATGTTCTCAAGATGTGATAGAGAAATTTCTCAAAAAGAAGTTAGGGAAGATTTCTCTGAAGAAATCCTTAAAAATAATTGTAGCCCTAAACTAAGTGATTCACCTAAACCTGGACTAAGAGATTTGCCGAAACCTAGGTTGAGTGATTTACCTAAACCAATTGTAAATGATTCACAAAAATCTTTTGTAAATGATTCACCAAAATCTTTTGTAAGTGAGACACCAAAACCTTTTGCAAGTGGCTCACCAAAAAACACATTTTCAAAAGAAAATTCTGTAACTAGGGAAGAAGAAAGATACCAAATTAGTTTAAGGAGATCGAGTAGACCTCATAAACCTAGAAAACTTTTAGATTTGTAAAAGAAAATCAAGTGTATTTTCATTTATTAGGTTAAGATACAAAAAGATATGTTTTTATTATTGAGAAAGATGATTTATGTTCTTTTTAAACTGATTAACATTTATTAACTAAATGTAAGTTGTAAATTTTTATTTCTGTCACAAATTATTTTCCTATGTTACAAGATATGTATAGTCAAAAGTAAGGAAGGAGGATTGCTGTGTTCAGCCACTCTATAGGTTTACTAATCTATGATTGTAGATTGTAATGCACCATGAGTGCGTCTAGGTAGTCTAATCTATGAGTTATGACTTGTACACAAGAAGTGCAATGTAAGGTATGGAACCTAAGAATGAACAAAATATATCAGTTGTAATCCATGATAAAAGTGTACTTATTCTCCAAAAGCAAAACATAGAAAATACCTTAATTACTTTTACTGCTCGCAGTCCTGTTTTGATCACTGTTTATTCGGTGACGTACGTTTCGCCTATTTTTTCAGGCATTTTCAAACCGTTTATAAATTTGTTTTTAAATTATTTGCATTTGTCTAATGCGCGTCAAAAAACTATAATTATACATAAACACTCCACAAACATTAACATAAAAACACAAACACACGTAATGGGACATGAATATGCCGATGTAGTTTCTTTTAAAAATAGCAACTCGCACACGTGCACTCTGGCCCGTCCTTTTATCAGTACTGATTTGTTATCTGTGTAGTTTTATTTATTTTGGAGATTGAAGGGTTTCGGCTCTGATAATATTGTCAAACAAAGCGTGGGATTGGAAATGTATCTTCTCGTTTAACAAAGAGCTTGGGTCTAAAATAGTAGCTTTATAAATTAAATGTGGAATTATTCAATTACGTTCATGGTTGGTCCTTTGGCGAAACGTACGTCACCAAACAGTGATCAAAACAGGACTGCGAGCAGTACAAGGAATTAATGTATTTATGTAATTAATAATTGTTATGTACCGGTATTATACAAGTAGGTTTTAGTCCTAATTCAAATACAAATAAATTAACCATTGTATTAGAGCTATGAGCCAGTAACCACTGAAACGGCAGAGAGGAGCTTTATAGTTTTAAGACGTTTGAAGATGTACCTGAGGAGCATAATCAATGGGTTATTCCCGACTCAACGGCCTGGCCATAGCCAATATCTTAAAAGAGATAGAAAAATTGATGTTGAAAATGTTATAAATGTGTTGTGTCAAAAAAATCTAGACGTATGATAATTGAAAATTTGGAACATTTAAAAACATGTTTCCTTATAAGGAAAATATTTTTATGATTGTGATTGTTTTATAAATAAATAACATTGCTGTATTAACATTCTTTTGTTTAAAATTAATAATCCTCTTTACATACTACCTGAAAAATAATAACATGTGTAACAGAGGTTTTTTAATTTATTTTGTTAATAACTATAAAGTGCAATGAACCACATTTATTACTGACAAAGCACAAAGAAATAAGTCAGTAGAATTTATATTTGAAAGTGCTTTTGTTTTGTTTACTGCTTAATTTCTAGTTACGTTCAGGCACAAATGAAGTAGAAACATTAGTGTAATTACATTATTATGATTCGGCCTTTTTTGAAAATATTGTAGTTAAAATGAGTCTGTAAAGTATCTGCAACAACAGCCGTTTTAAAATATGACTAATAGTATATTTCATCACTAGGACCGAAAGTGACGCTTTTTGATACGAGCTCAAGTTTAACGACCGAGGTGAAGCCGAAGTCGGAAAACGTGATAGGATCGAAAAGCTACTTTTAGCCCGTGTGATGAACGATACATTTCATCACACTATCATTTAAGTAAAAAATAATAAATTTCATATATATTTTTTCAAAATAATCTATCGTTTGTCAGTAACATTCCCGGAGTATAATGACAACATAGTTTACGTTTACAGCACTAACTAAATTATTGAGATCAGCTGATTTTAATATCAATAGTGATACAAATAAGAACCTTCCTTAATTCTAAGAATTTATATTCATTGTTTTTTAAGGAAAAAATTATCTTGTCTTTGGTGTTTTATTCTGTCATTAATATTAATAGACACAATACACTACTACCGATACAGGTACATGAATAAACGCATTCTACTGATGTACTTTTTTAAATAATAAGTTAGAAATTTATTTGTAGTTACAAAATAGGCTATGTAGTTTTTATTGTTAGGCCTACTCACGTTTGTTTCTTTGTTAAAATCATTATCATATCTAATAAATTAATGAGATGACATTTCAAATCATAATTATTATTGATAGCTCTACTGGTGTTATAATTTATAACTAACTTAGAGATCGGCATACATCTCCAGCTGATTTTGCCAATCTAAACCGAGAACGCGCTATTTCCAAAACTTACAGCTGGTATTGAAAGTGACTATTGTCGATACAGTGTGATGAAAAGGGGTTTTCCTAATAGATTTGTTATGATTTTGCTAGTCTTAAACTGCATTAAAACAATGTTTTTAGAGGCTATTTTTTTACAAAATTAAAAAAAGTGGTGATATTTAGCCCCCACCCCTTTGCTCAATCCTAGATCCGCCCCTGTCTCAGAAGAATAGAGTTATTATGAGAAAAGAAAAGAAATTACTAATAAAAGAAATTAGATATTTTCGTACACATTTTATACGAAGCTAAAGCCAACAATTTAGACTTTTCAGGAATATTTCCTTCAAGAAATCTGGCAAATTCCAATAAAACCTTTCATACCAGAGTATTGAACACTGTTTTCAATCAACATTAACTTGTAGATTGTACTGAAAAATGTTTGATCACATACAATATTTCTGATTTTGCCGATGTCCCCCATCATAATTTGATTTCAAAAGTAATTGGAGATTTTAGATATACAATCTAAATATAGTTAAAAAGCATAATTTCTTGAATGAAGATCTTCAAGACTGCTTAAATTTTCGACTAAAAATAAGTCGTACAGTTAAACGTTTTGTAACTAGTTAGAAAATCAAGAAAACTAAATCACAGTTTGGAATTCAAATCATTGTAACTTAAAATTGGTTAAACTTGTGAATTTAATTTAACGTCTGGAGTTAGAAGAAATGTTTTAAAATAAATGTAACTCAAAAATTAACCTTTTGATTTATAATAACAGTTTAATACTCGTCCAAGGAATGCTTCAGAAATGTTACTTCTACCAATTGTGTTCTAAGAGTGTACAACATCAAATTATAAAACAACCATCAGCTGTATAGTTTATCGCATAAACACGACCGACTTTCATATAAGACTATTTTAAATCAGTATCCAAAATCACTTTTAATAAAACCATTTCGAAGAATTTTATGATACTGTTATTGTAAAAGCCAAAGTAAATCGACAACAAAATTGTATATAATGATGACGACAACATGTAAATTTCTTGGTGTAATCAATCGCTCAAAGACTTCAGTCTAATTTAAATATATTTCCACTTCACTAAACTTTCTTTAAAATTATTTACAATACAATATCTAGAATAAAAATGTATTTATTAATGTCTTTTCAAAATCCTTTTATTAGTTTTTAAAATATGTTTATTATATAGGTTGTCAAACATTCTAAATAAAAATGTATTTATATCAAACTTTTAACGTTAATAAATTAGTAGATTGCTATTGATTAATAAATTATTGATATTATAAAACCGTTAATGTATGAACTTACGTTGTTTCTCCTTTGGGATTATTTAAATGAGAAATTTATCTTTTCAAATAAATTCTAGAAGAGATAAGATTCTATATTATGAACCCTCCTAAACAGCACCAAGGTTTTGTATAACTCCTTTTCCTTTGTTCAGCAGTTTCTATCCACATTGGGTCGTTATTTAATAGATAACGTTCAGAGATTAGATTCTGCAAAACAATTCCTAAAGTTCAACAAGTCGCAGTTTGGAGGAAAAACATATTTGTTTTTACTAAACGTCTTTATTTTGTGCCCACAGGAGTAATTAATAACTTTGAATGGAATAACCATCGACCACATAAGACCAATAGATGGAGCATGCCTATAAAGCTAACACTATAGCGGGTGAAGCCAGGTCGGCCATCTTGTCTGGGTCAGAAAGACATAAACGGCGCTCTCAACTTTGAATTATGCCAATGCTCTCGTTTCACTCAACCTGTGATTTAACATACTTAGAGTAAAGTTAAAATTTTGAAACTTCGCAAGTGTAAAGTTGACAAGTTGTGGGTGCTAATGAAAGGAATTAAAAATCAAACAACACTACTTTAGCCTTTTTAACACAAAAATAACTCTAACTTTTTATATACATTTTAAATCATGACATAAAAAAGTTCGATTGCTACTACTTTTTTTATTTTTTGGTCAGGTACGTTAAAAAACGGTGGAAATTGTAGCCTTGGAACTGAATTTTACTAATCCTATTTTTTTTTATTAATTTGCTCCTTTAGTTTCGTAGATGACTCAGTTAAAGTTAAAAAGTTTTGCCGCGGCGGAAAGAGCGTTCCGCCCATCGACCTGCAAGTGTTGGTATGGCAAATTCGTTGTAGATACTGCATGTATATTTGTATTAACAACTACTGTAATGACATTTTTGTGATAACTAGTATATTACTAATACTATATCAATAAACAAAGTTTGGTTTTTGTTAATGTCTGGTACTTTAACGGGAAAGGTTTCATTCCTGAAATACCGTTTAATATTTTATGGCGTCTCAATTAATTTTTTTAATTTTAGATATTGTCATACATTTTTAATTAGTTGACTAGAAATATTGATTGTACTTAAAAGCATTAATTAAGCCTGGCATTATTTAATACAAATTGTTTAGTATCTATCGACATAATATTAAAATTAAGTGGGTAGAGATCCGAAAATACTTTGAAAATAAAATCTTTTCTTACATTACCTGAAATTGTCGTATATAAATGTTATATTGAAAAAGTATAGGACATAAAGACAATGAAAAAATATGTTTTAAAAGTTTATTTTTACAATGTAAAGTAGTAAAAGTTGAAAATCTATAGTATGTACACTAATCGAGCAAAGAATATAATATTGGATAGAATCAAATCACATAGTTGTATATAGCCTAATAACATGAAAAGATTTTAATTTTCTTTGTGTTCAAAATTTGATAATATAGTTATTTTTATTGGTGATTACAATGAAGTTTGAAAGTGAAACATAGGCTACTAAATAGAAATATTTATACTATTTTTAAGGTTCGAAATATAATGATAATCTTACAGAAGTGCTACAATTATTAGTGAATACAAGCAAGTTTGATTGTTGAATATGGATTACAAACATTAAATAATTTGTACAATTCTATTTCACAAACATGTTCACTGGCCCATAAATGTAATTGCTTTTGCAAGGTGATTCCTTAAATTTGTTTTGTGCATGGTTTGTACTGGTTTTGTACTGGCGTTGACGCTCGCGTCTAGGATGAGTCATGCCTATCCGCCGCCATCTTGTCTGGGTCAGGCGTACAGCTCGGCTTCACCGGCCTACTAGCTCCATCTATTGGTCTTATGTGGTCGATGGGAATAACATTCGAAAAAAAATGCGAATACACGGGTTCAAACACCGCTTAATATTGTCTGTTATATTTAATATTGTAAAAGATAACAACCTCAATCACAACTAGTTTCCTAATAGACTTATTAAGTAGTTAACATGATCCCATTGTTAGAAGATATTATTTTGTACAACTCTTACATAATTTTAAAATATTAAAAATAGCATTAAACAGACGTTTACTGCACGGTAGGGTTTTCACGTATTACTCTCTTAAAACATAAGTAGATAAACTAGTTTAAAACATTTTTCATGGTCCTTGTATAGCGTTCATACTTATACCATTCATAATAAAAATCCGACAATAAACGTTTGCGACCTAAGTACTTTAGGGGATTCAATGTAGCTTAAAAACATTCATTGTTTCGAAATAAATCTGTCCTGCTTGTATTTGTTCAAAATCTATTGATTTCGTTTATAAATAGCTTCAGGTAAAAAGTTCTTCAGTTGGTTATGGTTAGAAATTGTTTGTTAATTATTAAACAATAAAAATTGATATTTTAAAACAAATTTTAACATCTTAGAGAATTATTATGAAAATTTGTTTAAACAAATGTATACATACATGTTTTTGAGATTGCCAAATCCGAGTTTGATGTCAAATATTTAAAATTTAAAATATCTGATCCAATATGGCCGACGTTTAGAAACTTTTTTATAAAAAAAATCATAAAAAAGGAAACTTTACACAAATTTCACTAGAAATTATTATAATCTAATATGATCTAATCTAAGATGATTTAATAACAATAATTTTGATAAAAAAATTCAAAAAGATCAAATATTGCCGACCTATTACACAAAAATATTATTGTAAAGAATCTTAAGCAAGGTTAAAATATTTAAAAAAAAAGTTACAAATTATTAGGCCGATTGAGGGGACCTAACAAACATAATAGTGTACAAAAAATTTTAAATAGTGGGTCCAATATTGCCGAATGTTTATACTAGTAAAATTACACTTATATAATTTAATACATTTAAAAAAAAATTAATGAAAAGAAAGATTATAATTTATATTGAACAAAAAAACGCATTTATTTTGGAACTTGAGTAGGCTATTAATTATTTACAAAGAATGTATAAAATTGTTATTATATTTGGAATATGAATATAAATTTTATTTACATAACTATATACACATTCTTCATCTAGCAACAAAAAGTGTACGGGTGGTTTTGGACACTCAATATATATATATTTGGTCGAAATATAAATAAATATTAAGTAGTCAAGATAATGTTTTTTGTACGTGAGACAATGACTCATACCCCCTCATCGCCTCTCAGAAAATTATCCTTTTTTAAAGTAATCTAACATTTAAAACATTAAAAAACATTTTTTCAACAAATTACCATAGTTAAAATAGGGAAAATAACTTTATTTTTATATTAAAATTAAATCAACGATTGTTAAATTAGAGTGAAAGGATCCTTAACTAATTAAAATGAATACTACAAAATTTAAATATCTTCACACTTTTCCTTGATCAATTATGTAGTTTTTATACAAAATTTAAATTTATTAAACTTCAATAAAGTTATAAAAGAATATACTCACAAAATATGCAAAACAGTAATATATATCTAAATAATAAAGGGGCGAACAATCACAATTTAATATCACAATAACTCTTGGTACTGTTTCGACAAACATTCCTAACGAACGTAACTATGGGATATATATCACCGTTAAACATGGTTCGCTGGTTAGTTTCAAAATTCTTTTACATGTGGACATTTACATATACAGTCAAACAGGTAAAGAAAGGTCTTTCTATGTTTTGCTTTTGGAGAATAAATACACTTTTATCATGGATTACAATTGATATATTTTGTTCATTCTTAGGTTCCATACCTTACATTGCACTTCTTGTGTACAAGTCATAACTCATAGATTAGACTACCTAGACGCACTCATGGTGCATTAAAATCTACAATCATAGATTAGTAAACCTATAGAGTGGCTGAACACAGCAATCCTCCTTCCTTACTTTTGACTATACATATCTTTTAACATAAGAAATAATTTGTGACAGAAATAAAAATTTACAACTTACATTTAGTTAATACATGTTAACCAGTTTAAAAAGAACATAAATCATCTTTCTCAATAATAAAAACATATCTTTTTGTATCTTAACCTAATAAATGAAAATACGCTTGATTTTCTTTTACAAATCTAAAAGTTTTCTAGGTTTATGAGGTCTACTCGATCTCCTTAAACTAATTTGGTATCTTTCTTCTTCCCTATTTACAGAATTTTCTTTTGAAAATGTGTTTTTCGGTGAGCCACTTGCAAAAGATTTTGGTGTCTCACTTACAAAAGATTTGGTGAATCATTTACAAAAGATTTTGGTGAATCATTTACAAAAGATTTTGGTAAATCATTTACAATTGGTTTAGGTAAATCACTCAACCTAGGTTTCGGCAAATCTCTTAGCCCAGGTTTAGGTGAATCACTTAGCTTAGGGCTACAATTATTTTTAAGGATTTCTTCAGAGAAATCTTTCCTAACTTCTTTTTGAGAAACATTCTCTATCACATCTTGAGAACATGTTATAATTTGATTAATATGACGTTTCCATATATATCCATTTACTGTTCTAACCATATATGTTACTGGTGTTAATACTTGAATAATTGTAGCTCTAACCCAAGAATTACAGTAACTTTTATCAAAACGTTTAACAAATACCACATCATCAACCTTAAATTTTTTTTTTTTTCTGGATTTTGGACAGAAAGCATATTTATTCTGCTTAGTCTCCATGTATTGTTCTAATGAAACGGTTTAAGACGGTCCAGCCTTGTTCGCAATTTACGTCCTAAATGGAGTTCGGCAGGGCTCACACCAGTTGTACAATGTGGAGCATTACGATACTCCAATAGAAATTTTGAAAAAGCTCTTTTGGCTGACAATTCCATTTTAAGAATCTTGAATTTACTTTTAAAGGTTCCTACAAGGTTTTCTGCTGCTCCATTTGAGGCAGGATGATATGGTGCTGTTTTTACATGTGTAATACCGTTTCTGCTAGTAAACTGTTTAAATTCACTTGAAGAAAGGGTAGTACCATTATCCGTGACTAATACTAAAGGTATTCAACAATTAGCAAAATATACCCGCAATGCATCAATTGTACATTCACTTTTTAAACTAACTGTTTCTACTACATCTACCCATTTAGAATATGCATCTGTAATTAAGAGATACATTTTCCCATTTAGAGGGCCTAAATGATCCGCATGTACCCTCTGCCCAGGGCTTGCAGGCCATTTCCAAGTAGAAGTCATTTTTGGTGGATTCGATTTATTCTCTAAACAATAATTACATGACTTTACCATATTTTCTATATCCCAATCTAGTTTAGGCCACCATACATATGGTCTAGCTATAGCTTTAGTTTTTACAATTCCCATATGACCGCTATGTAACTCTGTCAAAACAATATTTCTTAAAGATGAAGGTATAACAATACGATTTCCAAACATTAAACATTCCTTATCCACATACAATTCATTTTTCCTGTCATAATAAGGTTTATATTGACCATTTATTTTAGACACACCAGGCCATCCATTAACACAATATTCTATTACCTGATTTACCATTAAATCCTTTTTTGATTCTCTTTTAACATCAAAGAAATTTAAACATGGAACATTATCTTTTACAAAATTTAAGTATGAATAATTATTCTGTTCTACCTCATAATTAGTTAATGTACTCTTTAGCTCAGGCATTGGAACACGAGATAAACCATCTGCATTGCTATTATCTTTAGACCTTACAAATTGAATATCATAATCATAACCACTTAAGAAAATTGCCCATCTTTGTAGCCTATTAGCTGACATTATTGGTATACCCTTCTTAGGACCAAAAATAGTGACTAATGGTTTATGGTCAGTCTTTAGAAGAAATTTACGTCCATACAAATATTGATGGAAATGTTTTATTCCAAAAATAATAGCAAGGCCTTCTTTCTCAAGTTGAGAATATCCTTTCTCAGCTTGAGTCAGTGTTTTGGAAGCATATGCAATTGGCTTTTCATCACCATTTTTTAAGCCATGTGAAATTACACAACCTACACCCGTTGGTGAAGCGTCACAAGCCAAAACAACATCTAAGCTAGGGTCATAACGCACCAACAAGTCTGCCGATAATAACAATTGTTAACTTTTTTTAAATGCTTCATCTCTATCTCTAGTCCACTGCCATTTTACATTTTTCTTAAGCAAGTCATACAATGAACTTAAAGTACTAGATAGATTAGGTAAGAATTTACCGTAATAGTTCAATAACCCTAAATAGGCTTGAAGTTCCATTACATTACTAGGCGTCTTTGCCTTTACAATAGCCTTTACTTTATCATTAGACATAATATGTAAACAGTTTTTATCAATTGTGTGCCCCAAAAAATTTAAGCGATCTTGTAAAAAAGAACATTTATTTTTCTTGACTGTTAAACCACAAGAGCTTAACCTCAACAAAACAGTGCGTAAGTTCATAAGGTGTTGTTCATCATTTTTGCCTGTTACAACAATATCATCCAAAAAACATACAACTCCTTCAATATTACGTAAACATTTTCTATTTCTCTCTGAAAAATACCCGACCCTGAAGCCACGTCATAGGGTAAACGGTTATACATAAATAACCCCTTATGTGTTGAAATTGTTACTAACGGTTTTGAACTTTCATGAAGTTCCATCTGCTGATAGGCTTGGGAAAGGTCTAATTTACTGAATTTTTCACCCCCCCCCCCTTAATGAATGAAAAAGTTCTTCTACCCTAGGTATAGGGTGTCTATCTATATTTAACAATGGATTTAATGTCACCTTATAATATCCGCACAGTCTTATCGAGCCATCAGGTTTAATTACAGGAACAACTGGAGTACCCCACTCAGAGGATTCCACTGTTACCACTATATTTTCATTTACAAGTCTATTTATTTCCAATTCAACTTTTTCTTTAAAAGCATAAGGTATTTGCCTTGGTTTGAAAAATACTGGTTTGACATTATCCTTCAAATGCAATTTAAATTTATGCCTATTAAACAATCCCAATTTTTCTGAAAAGGTCTCTGGAAATTGATTCAGAACCTTATCTAAGTTGTTATTCTCAGAAATACTAGTTACCATTTTAATCTGTTTATCTTTGTTAAAAATTTCCTTAATTCCAAAGTTTATGTTTAAAATTTTTAACCAAGCTCTCCCTAATATAGGTGGAGTATTTCTGCATAAAGAATTCATTACATAAAGTTTTAAAGATTCAACTTTAGAATTGTTATATTTGCCTAATACCTTAGTTATTCCCATAGGTTTAATTGGATCACCCACATAACTATGAAACATTTCAGAAGTAGGTTTTAATTTAACTTGAGGAAAATAATGTTTAAAATCATGAATATTCATAGCAGTTATAACTGATCCAGTATCTAATTCAAAAAGAATAGGAATATATTTCCCAACGATCATGATTTCTATCGGTTTAACATAATTTATACCTTCCTTTGTAATTGACTGTTTACATACATTTTTTAAATGAAATAAGTGTTCCCCTGTAACACTTAAATCTTCAAACTTATCAACTACATTATCATATGATTCATTACCATTTTCCATTTCAATCGGTTTAGCATAATTGTGACTAGGCCTACAGTTAATTTTTTTGTTTTGTGACCTAAACTTGGTCTTATTGAAACTGTTTTTAGAATTAAACATTGTTTTATCAGTATTATTAACTTTTGCCTTACACACCTTCTTCAAATGCCCCTGCTTACCACAAACATCACACCTATAATTGCGAAAGTTACAATCTTTACTAACATGGTTAGTACGTCCACAGCAATAACAATATTTTGACGACTTGGGTCCTGGTCGAACTAGGTTGATTTTAGATGAGTTGGATAGTTCAGACATTTCCCGTTTTGCTGCTTCAAACGATACTGCCAAGTCCACACAACGTGAAAAGGTTAGGTCAGGTTCTCCAAGCAGCCTCTTCTTGATGCTTGCATCTTTGACTCCCCACACAATTTGGTCACGTAGTGATGCTTCCAGGTTGTTTCCAAATCCACAATGAGTAGATAATTTCTTCAAGTTCACAATGTACTGCATGATGGTTTCATCTTCTTTCTGGAATCTTTCTTTAAATTTATAAAGCTCGGTTATTTCGCTTGGTTTAGGTTGCAAGTGACATGTCATTAAGTCAATCAATTCTTTCAGAGATTTAGACGATGGTTTAATTGGTGTACATATATCTTTTAATAAACTATACCCATCTGTACCAATAGTTGTTAACAAAATTGCCACTTTTTTCTCTTCTGCAATGTCATTAGCCAAAAAATACAACAACAGTCTTTCAATCCAATTAGACCAATCTTCTTGTAGGTTAAATTCAGATATACTGCCTACAGTACCTTTTATAATTACTTTTACCTTTTCTTCAGACATAGTTACTCTTTAATTAAATTGCACAATGCATTAATAGTTACTAAAATGCATAATTAACAACTTTCAATCAATTGTCTTTAGGCCTATCATTTCCTAGCCATGTGACTAACCTTAGAAATTTTTGAAGTTCATCTGCCAATTCAAAATTCCAACTTGAAACAATAATTATGTATTTTTCCAATAAAATAATACCTCGTCGCCATTTCTATGTTTTGCTTTTGGAGAATAAGTACACTTTTATCATGGATTACAACTGATATATTTTGTTCATTCTTAGGTTCCATACCTTACATTGCA
>JAGFPH010005887.1:8439-18825 GCA_018207615.1 Philaenus spumarius
ATGTTGGTTTTCTAAGTCGCTTGGACGAGTTCGTTAGCAAAAAAATTTACCGGAAATAGACCAAATTTTTGACCGGAAGTAAATTTTTTTTGAGATTTTTCGTACTATAGGACTAATTAATTTTATAGTTAATAGACATTCGAAATAATTCTGCACATTTTGTTTTTTTGACATTTTTGATCCCATCTGGTTCCCCCAAAAACAATCAAAACGTAAAATACAGTAAAAGTGCCAGAATTAAATCCACTGCTTTTACCTTGGTGACCGATGGTAATATATTTGGTACATGCTGGCAGCACCTTAGTAAGTAGATCAATTTCCCAAATAGTTGTTTGAAACCCAATAACATATGTAAATTTAATTTTGTAAATTCGCTCAACTCACGTCAGCGGTTCAGCTGCGTGGTCGAATTATTTTAAAACTATAATAAACAATAATTTGTTTTTATAAAGCTTACAAAGCAAAATGAAGATCATATATTTATCAGAGAGAAACTAAAACTTCATAGAGCGTTATATAAATATCACACTGATATTGCACGTGGATAAAACTCTTTACTTCTTGTAAAAAGTTGCAACTTTGGGAGTAAAAGCTTTGTGATTGTAACACTTTGAGACTTATCCTGTTACTAATATCTTTAACTTGATGATACAAAATAATATTGTGGCTTTAAGAATAGTAAAAACAGTCTTCTTTGAATTTTCTTTTGCATATAGTATTATATCTTATTAGCGAATTTCCATAGGAAAAATGAGCTATTGCAGTGGCCCTTATGGTAAGACCCAAGGTCGGGAGTAGAAAATGAGCACCGATCATGGTCCCCAGAACAGGTTTTGGGGTGTCATTAAAAATCACATATATATATATGTATATATATATTTTTATGTATGTATGTGTTCGCACTCTAGCGGCCGCATTTTAAGTACGATTTGGTCCACATTTGTTGCACATGTTGGTTGTCTATGTCGCTCGGACGAGTTCGTTAGCCAAAAAAATCGAACAACAGAAAGTTCGTTTTTTTCACAGGAAGTAACTATTTTTTTAGATTTTTACTACGAGAATGAAACTTTTTTAGAGATTTTTCTAAAAATATAAATGTAGGTTGTTACTCTGCATATTTTGTTTTTTACGCGACCTTATAGCTCGCTTGGTTCCCCCAAAATCGATCAAAACGTAAAATACCATAAAAGTACCCGGTTCGAAGCCAAGTGGTGCAAACTCGCAAAGCCACCAGGCGCAAACAAATTCTATTAATATATTGCGTACACACAGACAGCTGATCAACGCCTTCATGATTGTTCCCAAATTGTTGGTTTAAACCCTAAAAAATATGCATATAAACTCAATTTTGTACATTTGCTCAACTCACGTCAGCGGTCCAGCTGCGTGGTCGAATTATTTGACTTTGGATCCGGTATGAATCTCTGATCATGTGTGGCTGGTGGGTATCCAGTATGCAATGAACGAGGTACCACCACCATTTTGGTGAACATTGTACCACTTTTCTTCTTCAAAGGGACTCTCACTAACTTTCTGCTTTAAGTATAACAGAACTTAAGAAAACTTATGACAGCAAATAGTCAGGCATCGAAACCAAATTAGTGGTACGGGTAAATTTGTATAGACTTTCTAGAATATCATGCAATATACAAATTAGGGGGAAATTAATCGACCAATATGTTAAATGACAATCAACAGTTCGCTCGTACGGACTACGTTAGATGCAAATATGGTCGTTCTCCAACCTCAATAATTTGTTTGTCAACTGGATTTCCACAGAGTGGCAGGATAACCGTTTAAATTAGAAGTGGCTTTTATAGACAAATATATTTGTAAGTGAAAAGTGGATGCAATACTAGACAATGATTGCTATAACATTAGACAAACATTGGGTCAGGTCGGTCAAAACATTCTTCTTCATCTTGCATATTTATTGTTCAATCTTATTTCAACTATTGTCTTTGATCAAATGCTAATTTACTTTGTCTGTATTTTTGTAAGAACTCGTAAGCATATTGAACTTTGTATGCCATGAATGAGGCAAATCAATCTAAATTAAACAATTGTACCGACGCGAATGCTTCCACTTGAGCAAACCGCTACTAGCCTGACTAAAAACATCAATACCCGGTACATCTCTGTTTAACTCGTTATTACTATGAATAACTTTATCATAACGCCAAAGTAAAGGAAGTAAACTACATCCTTAAACTCTATTACAAAAGAAGCAGACTATTCTAGCCAAACAATTTACATTTAAAAAATGAAGACGAAATTAAAGTACCAAGAAGTATGCCATGAGCAAGTTTGGCAAATATATAAACGCAAAAGAATGAAATATATCTTCCAAAGCGAAACGTGCATTATGTCCCAGGACACATTACGGAGTAATCCAACCATAATATTGCTGCTGACTTGCCACAATAGATTTACGTCTGTGAACCGGAAAACTCGATATTAATAGGATTTATCATGTATAGGAAGAAGAAAATCTCACTGTTTGTTGTTATAGACAATTTTATTTTATTGTAGTCACCTCTACAATCAGTACCTCTATTATGGTCAGTTTTTATCCAAGGTCCACTCCTATAGATAATAATATCTCATTGGAGAGGTGTAGCTCAAATTTTATGTTTGTATACATAATATAAACAATCAGTCTTATTCTTTATTGTATCTAACAATCTATTTAAGTGTTAATGTAAATTCCACATGTAATCGAGAACATAAAATGATCGTAAATCTTTGCTATTAACACTTGAATTAAGTATTGCTAAAGAAACGAAAAATTTCTTTTCAATCGCTTTATACACCGCTCCTGAGTACACGATTGAAAAGTTGTAGATAATGGCGGTTGAAATATACTGTTTTTTTTTCAGTGTTTTTATTGTTTAATGCTCCCTACTCGTAAGATACTTTCACTGCAAACAATTAAAAAGATTATCGTCTTGATGAAAAACATCCAACAAAAATATAAGTGAGGGAAGTCAGATATTTAAACAGACAAATCGTATTTGTGAATGGTACCAGATGATTTAATAAATATTATATTTTCCCAAAACGATTATTTAGTATTTTTATTTAAAAGTTAAAATTTGTGTATTTTATTGGTGGGCTTCTTTTCAATTTGAATTTCAATAATTCAATGTTTTTTTTCTTGGATATAAATATGTATAATTTAAAAATAAACAAATTTAGTGGAAAACTCTATGAGTGACTGAAAGTACCTAATCAGAAACTTTCCAATTATGAATTAGCAACAAAACATGGGAGTTTTAAGACAAATCTCAATATATTTATTATAATCCACAATCTATGAGACACAACACTTTGGTACTACAGTAATATTCTGATATTTAAGTTTGCAAAAAAAAAGGCTGAATCAAACAAGATAAGTCTAAGAAGTAATAAACATGCATCTTTGATAAACAAAAGTTCTATTCCCAAAACAAACATAAAGGATAACCTGAAGTAAATAAAAGCGATACGAGAAGTAAATAGAACTGTGTGTTCTTTGGAAAGAATACAAACACATTTAGGTTCTCATAAGTAATCTCTCTGGACATATTTGGTTCATCCGGTTACTTGATGAAGCAACATAATTTATACTATAGTATTTTGCACTCATTTACATAACTATTATTTAAATGTCATAAAAAGCAATGCAATTTAATAATGGAACTGACATTTTTTGAATTTAAAGTGTTGTTTAACCACTAGTTTTATAAAACACTAGGGGAGACCCCTGCGTGCTCCGCACGCCAACCCCCAATGGTACCTTCTAAAAACATAAATGTTATGTTTTATTTATAATAAAGGTGTAGTATTAATAATAACCTCAAAACTAAGGTGGTAAATAATGTTAAATGTTCAAACCAAATTATTTCTTATATTTTATAAAAGCAGTTAATAATGGTTAAAAGAACCAGCTAGGCTAAGGTTTACACTTTAAAACCCTAACCTAAAAGATGGAAATACAAAAATAATTGCTTCAAATTTTGAAATCAGCTGTTAATGGAAATATTAAAGCAGCTATATTATCTGTTATTTTATTCAATTGGTTGCTATGGTAATAAATGTAAATACATGTGTTGATTTATCATTCTAAACCTAACCTAAGATTTTTTTCTGACTAAATTTACAAATATATTGAAATAAAAAAAGGTTTTTACCGAAATTAATTATAGCCTATGCTACTCAGGAATAGTGTAGCTTTTTATTAGTAAAACTATTTTTTCAATCGGTTCAGTAGAGCCAGAGATTACCCCTTACATACAAACAAACAAACAAACAAACAAACAAACAAACAAACTTTACCTCTTTATAATATTAGTATAGATTCTTTTAGATTGAAAAAAGAAGTAGTTTAAAGATTATAACTATTTTTTTTTTTAAATAAGTAAATTACTTTACTTATTTTTAAAAAAATATTTACACTATATGATTAAGAAGACATAATAATGTTAGCTAAATATGTGAGCAAGAATGTATTTTATGTTTTATGAAATATTTACCTCATTAGAAAACATTCATGTTAATTTAAGTTTTTTTATTTTAAATACTATTTTCAAACAGTTTTATCGTTATTTATGTTTTGACTTCCATTCAGAAAGAATATTCCATTTTGTATAAACTTCTCCTATAGTTAAAACACATCTACACATTCAATAAACACTTAAACCATTATTGCAATTTGTATAGACGTTCTAGAAGAGCATGCAATACACAAAATTGGGGGAAATTAACCGACCAAAATGTTCAATGACAATCAACAGTTCGCTCGTACGTACTACGTTAGATGCAAATATGCTCGTTCTCCAACCTCAATAATTTGTTTGTCAACTAGGTCCAACAGGGTGGCAGGATAACTGTTTAAATTTATAGTGGCTTATACAGGAAAGTACTTAAGAAAGTGAAAAGTGGTTTAAAATGTGGATGCGATACTTGCTAATGATTGCTATAAAATTAGACAAACATTGGCTCAGTTTGGTCAAAAGATTCTTCTTCAGTCCACAGTACATGAAACCCTAGCAATATGCACCACAACAGCGAGCCTGATTACATTGCATTGTTAGCAAGGACCTCACACTCGATTATGTTTAGCTATTTTAAAATCGATTTTTAAAAACCGACATTTTTGAAATGGTATACGAACTTTAGGTTTACAAAAAAGTCTATTGAACTAAATTGCACACCAGACTATAAGGACATGTTTTACGACAGCGATGATAGTGATTACGTTTTGGTTTGGTTTAAATCTCTAAACCAGAATTATGTGTCATTTTGAGTCAATTCAAAGCTACTTCTAACCACACTATGTACAATAAGATCACTCATATCAATTAAACAAAAACTGGTGCTTAAATTTAAAATAATTCGACCACGCAGCTGAACGTGAGTTGGGAAAATTTGAAAAATTAAGTTTATAGGCCTATGATTTAGGGTTTGAACCAACAATTTTGGAAATAGGACTGCTCACGACGGTGCTGAATAGCTGCAAAATGCTTCGCTCGCCCTTTCTCATATTGGGAGTATCTTCAATACACAAAGCATTACGTGCTTCGCACGCCATTCCATATATCGGGAGTATTTTCAATACACAAAGCATTACGTGCTTCGCACACCATTACGCATATTAGGAGTATCTTCAATACACAACGCATTGCGTGCTTCGCACGCCATTCCGTATATTGGGAGTATTTTCAATACACAAAGCATTGCGTGCTTCGCACGCCAACCCCACGGTATAATCGACCAAATTGCTTTGAACCGGGTTTTTTTATGGTATTCTACGTTTTGATCGATTTTGGGAAAAGCAAGCGAGCTATACTGTCGCGTAAAAAAACAAAATGTGCAGAATAGCATCCTACATTTATTTTTGTAGATAAAACTATAAACAACATTTATTCTCGAAGGAAAAATCTCAAACAATTTTTACTTCCGGTCATAAAACATGCTTCCGGTTGTTGGATTTTTTTGGTAAACGAACTCGTCCGAGCGACGTACGCAACCAACAGTCGACTGTGTACCAAAGTCGAACCAATTCGGACCTAAAATGCGTCCGCTAGAGTGCGCACAATTACATACATAAATATATATATATATATATATATATACATATATGATTTTTAATGACACCCCAAAACGTGTTCTGGAGACCATGATCGGTGCTCATTTGCTACTCCCGACCTTGAGTCTTACCATAAGGGCCACTGCAATAGCTCATTTATCCTGTGGAAATTCGCTAATAATACTTTTCAGAAGCTACTCACAACAAATATGCAACGTCAATATGCTATTTCAATTATACCAGGCGTCTCACATTTGTGGCTTCAGTCTGTGGATAGAAACCTGCAGTTACATATATGCGACGCTAGTCTATGCGTACTAAAAAAATACAATGGTGGTAGAGAACGTAATATAAATAATATGTGTGTTTTGAAAATGACTATTATCTTATGTTTTCAAACCTGTGCTTGTTTCTTTGTAATTTAAAATGAATATTTTTGCAACGGCAATTGGTTTATTCTCACGTAATCAATCTACGCACTTCTATACTAATATTGTAAAGAGGTAAAGTTTGTTTTTTTGTTTGTTTGTTTGTATGTAGGGGGCAATCTCTCGAACTACTGAACCAATTGAAAAAAAATGTTTTACTAATAAAAAGCTACACTAAGTATCATAGGCTATAAAATACATTTCGAAAAAAACATGAATAAATTCTTAGGTTAGGCATAGATTGATAAATCAACATATGTATTTACATTTATTACCATAGCAACCAATTGAATAAAATAACAGATAACAGCTGTTTACTGTAATATTTCCATTAACAGTTAATTTCAAACTTTGTACTGTATTTCTAACTTTTAGGTTAGGTTTTCTTTAACCTTACCTAGACCAGGCTGTGTAGACCTGAGCCTTGCTGGTTCTTTTAACCTTTATTATAACTGCTGTTATAAAATATACGAAATAATTTGATTTGAACATTTAACATTATTTACCGTCTTGGCTTTGGGGTTATTATTAATTCTACTCTTTTATTACAAAGAAAACATAACATGATTGTGTGTATAGAAGGTTCCAACGGGGTTGGCGTGCGGATCACGCAGGGGTTTCCCCTAGTATTTAATAAAGTCATACATATCAGGGGTGCATGAATAGTAGCATTTTATCGTTAAGATATATCATTCTTTCAAAACTACATCAAGCAATACCATCTTTTAAAAATTACAAAGCTTATAAATGAAGATTTTTTATACCAAAGGGAAACTTAAACTTTATACAATGTCACAAATATCATTCTGATATTGCACGTGGATAGAACTCTTTACTTCTTGGAAAAAGTTGCAACTGTGGGAGTAAAAGCTTTGGGATTGTAACGCTTTCAGATTTATCCTGTTACTAATGTCTTTGACTTATTGATACAAAATTATATTGCGGCTTTAATATAAGACGAGTAAAAACATACTTTTTAATTTTCTTTAGTCTATATTATATCATATTTGACTTATTATTAGGTATGAATCTCTGATCATGTGTGTTGGCTGATGGGCATCCAGTGTGCAACGGACGAGGTAGCACCAACATTTTGCTCAGCTATGGATCAATTTTCTACTTGGAAGGGACTCTCGCTAACTTACTGCTTTATTCGTATAAGTATATGTTAAGTATAACTGTAACAGGACTTACCTAGTTCTATGATGCTGTTATGACAGTAAGTAGTCCCGCATTGAAACCAAATTAGGGGTATGGGTAATTGCAATCTCGAGCTACGAACCCATACGGACGCATACTAACCCAATTAGTGCCTAGCGATGACGTATAAGTTCATATCTATACATAATTAATTTGCTAGGGGTTATTTTGTAAGTAGAACTCCTCCTAGAGTTTTTAACCGATTTTGATGTTTTTGGTGTCATTTTACAGAGCTCACTCTGAAGTTGTGCTTTCCTTAAAATGAGCTCAATGTATGTTAAGGGCTTCGCCCCAGTGGCCCTCAAAGTTGCCATGTTAATCTTATGGAAGGTCAATCTTAAGGAAGAAGAAGAAAGATTTCTTTTGATTTTATCAGGGGCACATAAAACAGCTGTTCGTATAAAAAGCTTAAAACAGCTGATTTTGATCAACAGCTGATTTTGATCAACAACTGATTTGGATCAAAAACTGAATATAATTTTAGGTTAGGTAAATCAAGCAATAGCGAAGCATTGCCATGTCCACTAGTTAAGTTTATCCATGTAATAATATTGTTTGTCAAAGCTGGTTGCATGTATGTTGTTGTTCTGAGTTGATGCGTGGTTCTAAATTGAATGGGGCAAGTTGTCAGTAATTCACGGACTAGTTTTACGAATGTGGCCATCGGCCTATAAAGTCAGATATTGATATCGGTATGATATATAATATACCTTACATTACTTAATGGATTTCACAATTTTAATTTCTGTTTAATTTTTAACCATGTTTTTTTACTTTCTCACTATACTATAGTATAGAGAAAGTATAGTGGTCGCAAAAAAATCGATGTTGTGAGTTTTGTGGAAATATCCGTTTTGGGACCCCTGAGTCCAAAAAAGTGGTTTTTACAAAATTTCTGTCTGTATGTCTGTCTGTATGTATACACAGCTTGAGCGAAAACTAGTCGATCGATTTCAAACAAATTTGCACCAGACATGTCAATTAGACCTATATATAGATGCACGAAAATCGGTTTTGAATTTTTTTTAAAAACAACCCCCTTTTCGGAAAAAAACCCCAAAAAATGGGTTATAATTTTTTATAAAAAAACGGCTGTAACGAATTTGATAAAATTTGGCTTATTTGTAGCCTTTAATGTACCCACCATATGCAAAAAAACCGCATCTTTCTGAAAATTCTCGTTTACATATTAATAATAATAACAGATTTTTGGGGTTTTTTTTAACCATAAAGGGGGTTGTATTTCAAAATCTTTTAAAACCTTTTTTCGTGGATCTATACAGCCCTAATTGACGTGTTTGGTGCAAATTTGTTTGAAATAGATCGAATAGTTTTCTCTCTAGATAATAATAATTATATTTATTAGTTAATCTCATACTTCAATAAATCACCTCTCCTACCCCACCTACAAATGAAGCCACAGTGAATCTGTTTGATAATTTAAATATTTTTGTGAGAAAGTTTGTGCCAGTTTCTGGTACCGTTTATTTGATTAATAACGACTAATTTGCAATCATCATTTTCTACATATAAACTTTGTCGGTTTGGCTCACTGGCAAAGTAGGTGATCCATAATCTAAAGGTTACAAGTTCGATCACAAGTTGTTCCGCATTTTTTTTAATTGTATTTAATTATTTAATACCAAATATCAAGAAAATCTTTATAGCTTCTAAAGAAAAAATATTTACAAATATAAAATATCCGAAAATTCGCAGAATATTAAGTCCTTGAGTACAAAAACATTTGTACACCAAATTTAATATCGAGGAAATCCTAAGTGCCATTTATAACCCCCGCAAAAAGTTTAACGTGTGTATCTGTGTGTTTGTGTATCTGTGTATCTGTCTGTGGCATTGTAGCTTCCAAACTGATGAACCGATTTTGATTTAGTTTTATTTGTTTGAAAGGAGACTTGATCGAGAGTGTTCTTAACTATGATTCAAACAAAATCTATTCAGCCGTTCGGGGTTTAATTTTTTTTTAAATTTATAGAGAAAGTGTTTAAAAACTTAAAACTTTTAGTCATTTCGAAATAGGATCTAAATTTATCTACATAGGCAGTTGTTTATTGTTATTATTCAAGTTACTATTCAATATATGAATTTACAAATAATGTATTTTGTATTTATTTCAAACTAGTAAGCCCCCATGAAAAATTACAGGATGATTAATTGGATAGAAATCAGAAATACACAATTTAAAAAAACAAACTATTTACAAACAACATTAAGGCCTACTTATTTATGTCTACCCAAACATAACCCCAAACTAAAATCTACGCTGGGTTTGTTTAAGTATTACAGATGCTGGGTGAAATCAGCTGTTATACGAAGAGGTAGGCATATCTCTTCTTTAAATTTGTATAAACAAAATATATTGATGATAAAAGTTTACATTTATAATTATATAGTTTATAACCTCAAAGCAAATATTATAACGTATATTATAGTATTCGTTAGTTCTGTAACTCATATTTAAAACAAAATCAACTTCACAAGAAATTATAATGATTGAAGTTGTAAACATAACCCCAAACTATGATCTACACTCGGTTTACAGATGGTGGGTGAAATCAGCTGTTAAACGAATAGGTAGGCCTATCTCTTCTTTAAATTTGTATAAACAAATATATTGAGGATGAAAGGTAGTATTTATATATAGTTTATAACCTCAAAGCAAATATTATA
>JAGFPH010005887.1:21069-70501 GCA_018207615.1 Philaenus spumarius
TGTCTGCTTTTTGTAATACTGGTCAGTCATGTAGGTCGGTCGTACCGTTCGGTGCAATGTGCGCGCCTCATCAAAATGTCTGCTTTTGTCGTACCGGTCTGTCATATCGATCTGTCGTACCGATCGTTGGAGTGCGTGCTTAATGCTACTACTCTAAATAAATATTTGCGATTGTAATAAAGTTTTATTTGACTATAGTTTTGAACTAATAAGAACCCTTAAAAATACTTCAAAATTGTACTGCATTTATATAATTTTTATGTATTATAATGGAAAGAGATTATAAAATAAATTTACTAGACATAATTTGATACACAATTTATTCAAATATGTACTGATTGTATGTATTTAAAACTACACAAATTAATAATATAAATCTATACTAAGAAAAAAAAATATGAGCTACTGAGACTTGACCTGTGATTTGTTTGAGAAATTATACTTTTAAATTAAATAACTTTGTTTGACTCTAGACCATTAACCTATCCTACAATAGTACACTATGAAATTTCCTTTCAATTCATCAGACACAATTAAAAAATGTATAATATATAATTTTGAACGCTTGTAACGTTTTTATTAATAACGCATGCCATCCCCGTTGGAACCTTCTGCACACATATAATAAGGTTTCTTTATAATAAAGGCGTAGCTAATTTATAGTAATAACCTTGTAGCGTCTTCCCGACACTTTTCTACCTTTCTGCATCTACCCTTACCGACCTTTCCAAGTAGTCACTCCTTTCTCCACTAGGTACCGACTCTGTACGGTATCAGTACTTTTGCATGCGTGCATAGGTCACTATTAAGCGGATTCCTTATCTCATATACTGAAACAGCTGATTTATTCTTGACCGTTAACCTTGGCCTAGCGATAGATCCTTCTAGAAAGTCATCATTGACCTGCCCTAGTCTTTCCGACATGTCTGTTTTTATAACCGCGGCTAACTGTTTAGCAATGCCGTAGCTTTGTTTTTATTTAGTCGGAAGTTTCAGTTATGTGCGTGACTAATCATTATGCTTTCTTTATAAGCCCTTAATTGAGAACACCAGGTAAGAATGTTTTAGCTTTACATTTTTAATTGTGAAATATAGTCTTGTAAAACCTTATAAAGTTAGTTTCACCTTTTGCTTTATAAATAACTTTTCAAACTCATTTAGTTTAATTTAAAGCCTATGTATTTCATTTTACTACAGCCTATCTTTAAACTCTAACTTTACAGCCTAAAAACTTTAAATGTTATGCTATGTTATGCTTTTACCATATCTTAGCCTATTTTGAACAAAAGATTAGCTTATACAGTTATTTTCTGTACTAATTTAAATCAGTGTAGTTAAAATCTTGAGAACTTTTAAAAGAGCTATGTGCATATAATATCTCTGATATATTTTATGTTACTGAACAAGAACATTTTTATGTTACCATGTGGTTTGGTTAACATGTAGAAACATTCTTATGCTACATGATAAGTCTTGTAGTAACACTTGCAATCTTTTAAAGTAGCTATTTGTCACCTTATGCTACCAATATTATAAAGGCTAACTTAAAAGAGAAACTATTTGTACTATGCTTGTTTATTTGCCTGCAAGCATTCTAAAAAGGATTGTTATTTGTTTGATGCAGTTTTACACTGGTCCAACTTCAGGACATTAATTCTGGTATCATGTCATAAGTCCAGCAACAGCTTACACTTTGCTGAAAAGGCCAACCTTTCCACAAGAAGTTAACTATAAACCAAAATATTTTGTAACTACAGTGATTCAACCATAAACTAAAATATTTTGTAACTACAGTGCTTTAACTACAAACTAAAATATTTTATAACTACCAATAATCTGCAGTGGACCTTTTTTTTTTCTCTTTAAATGAATTTTGAATAGGCTGTATTTGTATTTGTATTTGTGTTTTATTTGTAAATGAATAGTATATAGGACATGTTTTGTATTTAATAACTTTGGGAGGTGCAAGCTATAGCATATTTCGGACCTTAGCCCTAAGGGCTGTATATATTAGAAATTCATATACCTTTTTTTATAGAGAGACGTCTCATAATTAATTTTGTTTATTTATTCAATTATTTATATTTAGCTTTAGAGTTGGCCAACGACATATATAATTATCCTTAAACAAATCCATGGTATTTCATGTTAATTTTTTTTGTAATCTTGTCTAACATTTTTGTATAATTTCTGTAATCATTATTAAAGGGGAGGGTTTTTGATTTTTATTTTTGGGGAGGGCTTTTAAATTCAATTTAATTAAATATATATGTTTTCTTCCAATCTGAAGTTTTCTTGTACTAAGGGCGTATAAATATATTCATTTTTGTTAAGGGCATATAAACTTTTTTATTTTGGTCAATAAAGCCAAAATTTATATCTAGTTCTATGGTTTATTGAGTTTACCTCTAGGTATCTTGTGAATTGTGAGTAATCAGCTGAAACATTCCTACGTTTGGTGATATTTAAATTTTAAGGTAAGTTTTGAACATGACCAATCTATGTGGCCCAGTATTGCTTCCGTTCCCTTAATTATTCTTTTGTAAGATTGGTACAACCTCAAAGCTAAGATGGTAAACAATGTTAAAGGTGAAAATCTAATTATTTAATATATTTTATAATATCAGTTTTGGTAAAGGATAATAGAAACAGCAAGGCTCATGTCTAGGCCTACACTTAAACACAAACCTAACAAGTTAGAAATATAAATAATGGTTTACAATTTAGAAATCATCTGTTTATGAAAATATTATATCAAATAGCTGATTAATGTACCAACGATAAACATATGTATTTATTATTTATTATGGCTCTCCTATTGAAGTAAAATATTTAGTATAGTGTGTGATATTTTTATGTTCAGTAGAAGGCATTTTTATGTAAAGTTTGAAATCAGCTGTTAATAATTATATTACAGGAAACAGCTGATTACTATACTTACACTAACCGTATTTGTTTATTATTTATTATGGCGTTCTCATTGCCGTAAAATTTATAGTATAGTTTGTGTAATTTTTATAGTCAAAAGAGCGATGTTTTTTTAAAAAAAAAGTATACAAAAACACTCGTGGATTCGAATGCAATGTCGTGTCAAAATTTCAAAGCAATCGGTGAAGAACTTCTGGAAAATTTAGATTTTGAACAAACCCACATTTACATTTTTATTTATTTAGATTACGATTGTAACAAAGAAAACAATTATGTAATATTGAATTAAAAGTATTAACATGTGTTTAAATACACTCATTAGTAAAGTCTTTTATTTTTTTGTTACAAATTTCGTAAATTCATTTTCAACGCATCCTGTATTTTACACTAAATTTTGTTTAGACTTTGAAGGTTGGAAGTTAAATAAACTGAATGCGAATTAGAGAGTTTTAATGAGTCAAAAAGCAATTGTAATTTCTATTCTGAAGGTTTTGTTACATTATAATTATGAAAATAAACATTTCTTTCATTCAATTTCAAACAGTATCAAATGCACAAACAGTATTAAGTTGTCATGTTTCATTTACCTAGATTTTTATGATAAACAAATGTAAATAATTGGCCTTTTACGATTGGTTATTATTCACTCGATGTTTTCAAAGTTAAAGACATTAACTTTATTACCACGAGGCAGCTCGTAAAATAAATATTATAAATACCTTTTTACTCATATTCAGCGTTCTGGGAAGCTTGCAAATAAACAAATGTATTACAAATTTAAATTACTTCAAGAACGTCTAATTAATTGACATTCGTTTGTGAGATGAAACTAGACATAGCTTTATCTGATAAGGATTGATATGTCATCTGTTCCCAGAGTCACAGGATATATCCGTCACTAATTACTACATGTATCTGTCGTTAGGTTCAGTCGAAACCAAAAGCTTTGCACTGCTAACTAGATTTCCGATGTCAAAGTGTGTTACTATAATCCAACTCTTCTGTAATATAATAACCGTTATAACATTCCCAAATGTCGACTTCTAATGTCCTTCGAATGTCTATTGTGTCTAAGCAGTTAAGTATTACAACCTCGTTGGAACCTTCTATACACATAGTCATGTTATGTTTTCTTTATAATAATGGTGTAAGATTAATAATAACCATCAAGCTGAGACAGTAAATAATGTTAATGTTCAAATCAAATTATTTCGTATTTTTTATAACAGAACTTATAATGTAGGTTAACAGAAACAACAAGGCTCAGGTATACACTTTAATACAAACCTAACCTGAAAGTTACAAGTAAAAATAATTGCTTTAAAGTTTGAAATCAGCTGTTAATGGAAATATTGGAGCAAACAGCTGCTATCTGTTATTTTATTGAATCGGTTGCTATTGTAATAAATGTAAATACTTGTGATGGTTTATCAGTTTATTCCTAATCTACGATTTTTTCCAACTAAATTTACAAATTTAGAACTAAAAAAAGGTTTTGTTCGAAATGAATGTTACTCAGTATTTGTAAGGAGGTAACTCTGGCACTACTGAACCGATTGAATAAATAGTTTTACTAATAAAAAGCTACACTATCCCTGAGTAACATAGGATATAATTCATTTCGGTAAAAAAAACTTTTTTATTTCAATATTTGTAAATTTAGTTGGAAAACATCTTAGGTTAGGCCTAGACTGATGAACTAACACATGTATTTACATTTATTATCATAACAACCAATTGAATAAAATAATAGATAAAACAGCCATTTGCTCTAATATTTCCATTAACAGCACACTTCAAACTTTGAAGCAATTATTTATACTGCTGACGTTTAGGATAGGTTTTTATTAAAGTGTATACCTGAGCCTTGCTGGATTTTTGATCTTTATTATAACTGCTGTTATAAAATATACGAAATAATTTGATTTGAACATTTAACATTATTTACCATCTTGGCTTTGGGGTTATTATTAATCCTACAACTTTATTATAAAGAAAACATAACATGATTATGTGTATAGAAGGTTCCAACGGGGTTCTACGTGCGGAGCATGCAGGGGTGTCCCATGGTAGTTTTAATTTGTTGTTGTATATTAAACCATGCTTATTTATGTTTTCATTTTTGTGTGGCTAGTATTAATTTTCGAGAGATTATACAAATGTATTTATTTTGTTGGGTAAGTTGAAGGGACTTTGTAGCATCGACTGTTCCCAAATATAGCGATTAATCAATAAACCAACTAACCTAATCTGTTAATTATCAAATACTTGCATCCAACTACTTCAACTCATATATTAATACTTACAGCTGAGGGGATTAAATTTGACACATATTTTCTTTCGTTATAGGTTAAAAACATCAAATACACTCATTTAGATATTTTGCATCTATGAGCTGACTTGTAGAGGTGAGGTTACTGCCACCAACATAATACAAAATTAATTCGAATAACATTATCAAAAAGCTAGAGGGCTTAAGTTACTAATCTGTCTCTATTATTAATCGTAAAACACTATTAACTCGCGTCTCAGATTATGTAGGCCTATCAGTTGCAGTATCTAATCAATATTGATTTAAGTATTATAGCGATAAGCCGAAGTAAAATAAAATCGAAAATGTAGAAAAAATAAAATAAAAATCCACATTTAATGAAACTTTATTTCTAACACCGTAACAGTTTGAATTGCAAACGGCAAGGACACAATGTTTGTATGTTTGTAAAGGATAAACGTTGAGGTAAATGACATCTGTAGATTGGCTGCCACTATGAAGTTTACTTAACACTTGTATCGGGGACAATGTATCAGAGTGGGGGAGAGGTAAATACAACAATCGTATATTGCTACACTTGCAAGGTGGATGTACGTGACAGAAATGAGATATTATGTTTAGAAGGGGGAAAGGATGTTTAGTGTTAGCAGTAGTAGGCTATTTACCATAAGTTTTAAAACGTTTGTTATTAACTTAAACAACATAGAGGTTACGCCTCAACAACATGTTGTTGTTACGCCTGTTCCGAAATTATTGAAAAAAGTATCTACATAAACATTATTAATTCTGACTTAAATAATGTGTTTTTATTTCATCGGTATTGGTATTTCAACGTAATATTTTCAAACAGCTGCCATTTTGAAAGGAACGTTTGGATTTGATCGTCTATTTTTCTTGAGATAGACCATTTATAGGTTAAACTTCACGCCAAGTTTGAACTCAATCAGTCAAACATTTCTCTAGACAAGAATTATTTTGTAGAAAAACAAAATGGTGGATATATGGAAAACGAAGCTATGTTTGTATAACTTTTCTTCAACCTTTTACGTGTAGAATGAACTCCTGAAGTTTTGTATCATTACATGGTACAACAATATACAGTTACCATGCATGTAAACACTTTAACATGAATACCTGACTAACCACTGTGAAAAACTTGTTGAATTGTTTGTTTTACTGTGTGTTGTGTATATTTATCAATATGACTGTGATTTAAATGATCTGACGATGACAACATAGTCGGTGAAACCGGTTATCTAATAAACAATTACAAATAAGGACCAACATAAGGTAATACACTTTTAAATTACTAAGTAAAAGTGCAAGGTCAGCTGTTTCAGATTGGTTGGTAAAAACATCTAAGGGTAAAAAAGTCTCAAGAAATAGATATTAATAGGGTAATAACCAAAAACCAAAAATCACTAAAAAGTGGCCTTATAAATAAAATAATGAATTAAAAATTACATATTTCTTGGATAATAATAACAAATTTTCTTTCATTTAAAACAAATGGCACGAAAATGGGACCAGTAGAACTCAAGAAATAGGAATCAATAGCGTTGTAACATAAACCAAAAAACACATAAAAGATGCCCTTATATTTTATCTTCTTGTTTATCCGCCTTTCTTAGCTTTGTCTTTTCTTCGTCTGACGCGTTTCGGGTAGACCCCATCTTCAGAAGCTTTGTTTGCTACTCATTTACTCAGTAGCAAACAAACCTGCTGCTGAAGATGGGGTCTACCCGAAACGCGTCAGGCGAAGAAAAGACAAAGCTAAGAAATGCGGATAAACAAGAAGACGAATGTTTCAAGCATCTTAGCAGAAACAATAATAACAAATGCAGTGATGCCCTTATAAATAACAGTTTTAAATAAAAACTACATTTTTACATTTTTTATTATGACAACATTTTCTTTTGCTTGAAACAAACAGCACATAATTCATCCCTTTAGATCTCCAGAAATATATCTCAATATTGGTTTAACCCAACGCCAAAGGATAAAAACTGCCATTATAAATATACCGATGAAATAAAAATTGTATTTCATATTTGTTTATAATAATGACATCATTGTCTTTCATTTAAAACAAACTGCACGAAAAGCGACCCGGTAGAACACCAGAAATCGGTATCAATAGGATCATCAAAAATTTAAGGCTATGCAGAATTATTATGTAAGATTTAATTCATTTTCTGGTTTACTAATAAACTATCAATATTAATATAATATTTATGCATTGACATGGGTTTACAATAAATCATTCTGCCTGTCCAGTTATCAAGGTTCTAATTTTAAGACTCGGTAAATGTTGTGTTAGTAGCGTGTACTTATACAATGCCATCAAAGTTAGTTTATTTTTAAAATAATCGAAACTCCTGCGTCAGGCCAATGCATTGTTTCTGGATTGAGGTGTTTTTACAAAGATTAAAGTTACCATTGATCAGTTAGTTTGTATAACTTTTAATATTTAAATTGGAATCTACATACAAACCACACACTTTCATAGGCAATCCCAGCGTATTCTATAGATTCGCCGTCATGTTCTCACACAAAATTTAGTCAATAAACGTTCAATAAAGTCACTTTTTTAGTTTCAGATAAGCAGCCATTGTTTTTAAAACAGATGCTGTCTTAAAACCGAGACTACGATCTCGGCAATTTTGCGAAGTATCGTATTATGCTGTGCTGCAGATTTAGTAAGAACAGATTCAACAAACCAATTGATATGAATACGAGATTAAATGAACCAACGACGTGTGTTCAAGTAGGTAAATTATGTAGGTGTATTGTCACTGTAGAGAATATCTTGCCTAACCCACCACCCAAGAACCAAGAACAAAACCAACAACAATAATATGGGTACAAACACAGACGTCAACGTTGTGGTTACTTGGAGCTATGGTATCCATTGTAAACCTACCACAGAAACAGTATAGACAGCGATGTGGATAGAGTGAAGGTAAACTGATTAAATCAAAATTGCTGTCAGTATAAATTTTACAGTACAAACAAATAACAATCTGGAATAAGAAGGATTTTACTTACTCGGAATTGTTTATTGGTTTTGCTTATTTAACTTTGTTATTCGTTGTAAATTTAACAAGGTAAAAATAACAGTTTTGATAGGACATAACCTTGAAATTAAAAGTATACCACCTACATGCGTAAATAAATAACTATAGTACAAAGAATGATCTTATAAGGTTATATTGTACTATTTTTTATGACTTAGTACCGAAAAAATGCATATTAAATAACTATACAGCTTTGAAATAAATAAACAAATGCAGTTGATTTCTAAAACAATATTATTCCTTACAGCGGGTTAGGTAAACTTAGGTTGATATTTTATAACAGTAAATATCCTAGATAAAATAAAACCTGAACACTAAATCTCACAACAAATACGTTTACTAACTTAAAACGCGTTTCAACAACAATTTCGCCATCCTCAGTGATGCACAATCTACAATAACCAAACGATAACTTAATTTATAGTTAGTTACATCAAATAAATTGACAAATAAACAAATGCAGTTGATTTTTAAGACAGTATTATTCCTTACAGCGAGTTCCAGTAAAATTACGGTTGATACTTTATAATAGTAAATAAAAATATCCTATTTTCTGATTGTTTTATACAACGTAATAACAGTCACATTCCAAGGATAAACAAAGTTAGTCAAACTTATGGAGATTATAAACTGTTTCGACAGTTTCATTTATTTTATTTCACCCTTATTATGTATGTACAATATTACTTTGCTAAGTTCATACTTCTTGCCAGCCAAAGCGAAAACTTTGTAGGCTAGTTTTAAAAATTTAAGAGACAAATATTTCTAATTTGCCGACCATAGTCTTAGTAGAGAATTTTGAAACAAGTTAATATCATTTTTAATTTCTCTTTATCATAATATCTCCCCTTTTCTTATTACAAGAAAAGTTCTTTAGAGTGATTCCTTGGTAAATTTAAGCAAGTGTTAAGTTTGTTGTTTCTTTTTTTTTGTATGATGGGAATGCATTAGGCATTATCAGGCGAATAGTCTCCAGGTTTATCCGGTTTACTGACTAAACCCTGACCTGTTTTACTACAAGGCCTTGATTTCACATACTAAACTACCTTTCGGCTATTACCATCGCATGAGACAACAATGCCTTCCATGCTGGGCGTTCATCCATTCCTGGCTATTTTCCCCTATATGTTGCTAGTATATTGTGTAAGGCCATCTTCAAGTTTTGTCTTCATTACTCTATTTATGAAGTTCTCTATAGTCCTACATGTTCCTTCTGACTTTAGCATATGCCCTATCATAATATCTGGTGTAATTTTCTCTCCTACTGTGTCACACATTTTCTGCCAATCGTCTTTTCATGCTTCTCATTCGAATAACGTAATGCTTAGCGTCATCATACTGATTGCTGCAATAGTTGCATGTTTATACTTCTACGTGATGAAACCGCTAAAAGTAACTCCCAAGTTAGTCTAGTAGACAGAGCAAAAAAAGTGGGGTCTGCTGGAAAAAATTCCGAAGTTAATGAAACTTTTACAGGTGGTTCGGGGGTACTGTGGGATGACTCTGTCAAGTTTTCCAACTCGAGGACCCTGTGCTAATTTTGGGGGGGCCGAAAAACTTCAAAATTTTCGGACTTTTGTCGGTTTTTCACTTATAACTTCTAAACTAAGCGGTTTTCGACCAAAACATTTATTATCAAAGTTGTAGAGCAGTAAATTTGCTACAAGTTTGTATCTTTAAATTTCATCTTAAACCTAATATTAACCGAGATACAGCCGATGAAAGTTAGAGAGATTTTCTCAAAATGTCAAAAATTGGCCAAAACCTTCGTTTTTGGTCCTCTAAATAGCAATTACCATCAGTTCTCGTTTTTGGTCCTCTAACTAGCAATTACCATCAGTTCTATGGTAATTATGGTAATCACTCATCAATAGCGACATGCTGGAACACGGGGTGGGGGAGGGGGGGGGGGGGGTCCGCTGACCAAGTGCCTCTTTTTATGAAGTGTAGTCATTTCAATGTTATCGTGGCAGGTTATCACCCTACTACTGTATTTACTGCCAACCCATAATCTTGAACTTCAATAAACATAGATCAGGTTGTTTAAATCAATTAATAATAACCAAGAATTAGTTAAAGTTTTGAATATAATTGATATTGATTCCAAAGGGTGCTGAAGTGGTGTCGGGGCCGAAAAACTTCAAAATTTTCGGACTTTTGTCGATTTTTCGCTTATAACTTCTAAACTAAGCGGTTTTAGACCAAAACATTTATTTTTAAAGTTGTAGAGCAGTAAATTTTCTACAATTTTGTATCCTTAAACTTCTTCTTAAACATAATTTTAATCGAGATATAGCCGATCAAAGTTAAAGAGATTTTCTCAAAATGGCAAAAATTGGTACAAAACCTTCGTTTTTCGCCCTCTTACTATCAATTACCATCAGTTCTACGGTAATTGTGGTAATCACTCATCAATATCGACATGTTGGAACACGCGAGGGGGGGGTCCCTCTGAGTGGTGCAGACCTCTTTAACCCTACGACCGGTAGATTACACTATAGTGCAGTCACTCCGTGCCGCGACAATACATTTGTAACGCTTGATTGTATGGAATATTTCAACCTCTAAAAATCTTCCAATCTCAAAAAAACAAATACCATTGGAAAGGTAATATTTTAATCTTTAATTTTTGTACGTACAATTTCTTTCTAAAACGTATATTTGCTTGTGTAATCATCGTTTAGAAATTTTAATTTTCTAAACCGCTGACGCGCGTGACAAAACTCGGTGAAACAAATAACTTTTTGTCACATTTCTAAATCGTATAATGGTATAAACCTGTTTCGAACAGAATAACATTATACCATTGAATTCGTAAACATCTGGTCTTGAAAAATCTGCCTTCCAAATTTTCGTCTTTCTTATAATTTCAATGTTATGGTATGCTTATGCCAGAGCAGTTCGCGGGCATAGCCTTACATACGCAGCCTTAGGTGGACTCATCATTGATCTGTTGCGGGTTGGAAGAAGTAGAGCTGTTTGCGCTGGACACCGTTATTTATGCTTCTTAAAATTCGAGAATGATGCGGAGGACCCTTCACTAAAAAGAGTGACGAAAAGCTGTCCAGTCTTCTGAAGACTATTGAGTACCAACTGCAGCACTTTGGATTCAATATTTCCGTATGTAAACTTTCATGAAAAACTTCATCAGAGCTGAAAGGACAGATGACTGGAAACTACACCCACAGAAAATTCAATATCATTGATGGAGGGTTCCTGCTACATAGGGTGGTTTGGACGAATTCAAGCGAAGCAACATTCCAGGTAGTCTGCCAAAACTACGTGGACAACATCAAAAGGCACTTTGGGAGCAATGCCATAGTGGTTTTTGATGGTTATTTTAGTGAAATAATCTACCAAAGTACCAAGGCAGTAGAACGTTATCGGCGTTCCTTGCTGAACCCCTCTACTAAGTTTGTGTTCTCCAAGACAACAGTAGTCAGCACCATCACGCAGGTAAACATTTCTCTCCAACGACACAAACAAGTTGAATTTCATAACGATGCTGAAGGGTGATCTGGAAGCCAAGGGGATCCAAGTCAAACAGGCAGTAGAAGACGTTGATGTGCTGATCGTACAGACTGGTGTCTCAGTTGCCGAGGATTACGACAGTGTCGTCATTACAGGGGAGGACATTGATCTTCTGGTGCTGCTGAATGCTTTGGGGGTTTTCAAAGAAAAACGGCTACTGTACTTCCAAAAGAGTTGGAAGGGTAACACCCCAACCGTCCTTTATTCCATACAATCACGCGTTACAAATGTATTGTCGCGGCACGGAGTGACTGCACTATAGTGTAGTCTGCCGGTTGTAGGCTTAAAGAGGTCTGCACCACTCAGAGGAACTCCCCCCCCCCGCGTGTTCCAACATGTCATATTGATGAGTGATTACCATAATTATCGTAGAACAGATAGTAATTGATAGTAAGAGGGCGAAAACGAAGGTTTTGTGCCAATTTTTGCCATCGGCTGTATCTTTGATCGGCTGTATCTCGGTTAATATTAGATTTAAGAAGAAGTTTAAGGATACAAAATTGTAGAAAATTTACTGCTCTACAACTTTAAAAATAAATGTTTTGGTCTAAAACCGCTTAGTTTAGAAGTTATAAGCGAAAAACCGACAAAAGTCCGAAAATTTTGAAGTTTTTCGGCCCCGACACCACTTCAGCACCCTTCGGAATCAATATCAATTATATTCAAAACTTTAACTAATTCTTGGTTATTATTAATTGATTTAAACAACCTGATCTATGTTTATTGAGGTTCAAGATTATGGGTTGGCAGTAAATACAGTAGTAGGGTGATAACCTGCCACTATAACATTGAAATAACTACACTTCATAAAAAGAGGCACTTGGTCAGCGGACCCCCCTCCCCCTCCCCCACCCCGTGTTCCAGCATGTCGCTATTGATGAGTGATTACCATAATTACCATCGAACTGATGATAATTGCTAGTTAGAGGACCAAAAACGAGAACTGATGGTAATTGCTATTTAGAGGACCAAAAACGAAGGTTTTGGCCAATTTTTGCCATTTTGAGAAAATCTCTCTAACTTTCATCGGCTGTATCTCGGTTAGTATTAGGTTTAAGATGAAGTTTAAGGATACAAAATTGTAGCAAATTTACTGCTCTACAACTGTGAAAATAAATGTTTTGGTCGAAAACCGCTTAGTTTAGAAGTTATAAGTGAAAAACCGACAAAAGTCCGAAAATATTGAAGTTTTTCGGCCCTCCCAAAATTAGCACAGGGTCCTCGAGTTGGAAAACTTGACAGAGTCATCCCACAGTACCCCCGAACAACCTGTAAAAGTTTCATTAACTTCGGAATTTTTTCCAGGTACAATGTACATATCTACTGGACTAAGTCCAGATAAAGCTTGCGTAAGAAAATACCACACTTGTCTTCACCGTGCTTCCTGTTCAACCACCTAATGTTGCCCACCTCCCTGAAGCGTCCGTCCCCATCGCTCTTGACAACGCATCCTCAGCCTTGTCAGATCGTACCGAAGTTTGATCGAATCTTACCCTAAAGGTGAAAACTCCCTGCCTCCATTTTGCCATCAGATCCAGTGGTAGTAAGATTGCAGTCACTAAAAGTGAATTAGTTGAAATGGTTCTGTAAACGGATGATATAGGCGCTGGGCCGCTCATAGGTGCTTTCTGTTAGAAGATGAGACAGTATTTCATTTTGTTGCAAAATGTCCTTTATTGATGTATCAGAGATTGAGTTGGTTAGGGAAATCAGTTTTAGATAGAGAGGAGATTTTTAATTTTATAAATAAGAAGGATGGTCGTGCTTTGGAAAACTTTTTTAAAAGGGCGAGGGCTGTCAGACTGGAGTTGGTAAGGCAATGTAATTATTAAATTCATGAAAATTCAGCTGATGATGCCTCCTTATATTATTTGGTTACCACTTTTTGTATATTTTGTTTGTATTACGAGAAAGATTTTTATTTGGTATTGGTAAGTAAGGTTAATTTAGGGTAAATTTTTACTATGCTCATTTCGTGATTCTTCTAATTTTTGAATTGTTATTAACTTTTATGGTATAGATATGGGTAAGGATATGTTTATTTCTATAGTTTAGTGCTAACCTGGCTGACGGTCATTTTAGACCATGCCAAAAGTGTTTGTTAGTTTGAATATTGTGTAGTATAATATAAGTACGTATAAAAATGAAATCACTATTTACATTTCATTTCATTCATTTCATTTCAGGTGTTTTACGGTAGACTGGTTGTCTAACGCATGAGCCAAAATAGGAGCTACGAACATTACACTTGATCTGATTACGCTAGACAAGAGCCTTCTTCTACCATCCCTTGGTACATTAACATTTGACATCAATCATAAGGACATTTTGTACAGCCGGTTCTCTCTTCTTCGGGTATGTTTCACAAATCAATACATTACATATTACAAGCGGAATAAGTAAAATTACACATGTTAAAGTAAAAAAGGTGACTGTGAGTTTTGCAAGAAATCAATTTTCTATTAAGCTTCTGTATAGTTTTGACTTGCATGAAATATAAATGAATTATTTACAATCCATACAAATGTTTTCAAAATTGGTTGAATATTGTATGAATGAGCATTTTTATGAGGCTCTGGTATAGTCTGGTCAATAAATTTTTACATAAGTACTTTGGGGTCTTGTTGATCTAAGTATATTTTCTTCTTCCATAATAAAACTTATGTGTAAAGTAATAAACAAATAAAAGAGCACTGTGGCGACAAAATCACACTGATTTAAATAATAACCTGAACCACAAAACAAGGAACAAAAACAATAACTAAACAACTAAATTGTAAGTTATGTTGAATACGTTACCCTTTTTAAGGTTCGGTTTTTTATTTAAATCAGTGTGTAAAGTAATAGTTCAATAATATTTTCTCAAATTAATGTAATTAACTGTTCTCGCTTGGACTCAATTGTAGTTATTTTTTCAAATAGTATATTTTACTAAATGATTATCAATTTAAGCTACTTATGTTTACATTAATTATGTGGGATTGTTTAATAGAAATTTTGCAAGAATTTCAGGTTCATGATGAGTTGCCACTGGTAAAGTAAGTCTTTGTAGTTGTCTAGTGTGATATATGGAAAAGATTTTCACATCAATTTCATCTAACCTTTATATTTACAATTAAATAAATTTAAATTGCTTAACATAGTTATTTGACGCCTACGACGAACTATTATAAAACAAATAAAAAACAAACAGTCAATGCTATTGCTACAAATATACTAAACATTTGACCTGTCAACACTTACGATCGTATCTGTTTGTTTGCCATTATTTAAAACTGTACAGGGAAAATCACGGAAGTAGAAATACAGACAGTTTGCTTTTTTGACCAAAACGTTGGAAAATAGCTCTGGTGTCTTTTGAAATTTGTTTTAGTAGTGATGTGTACTTACAGATATTATAATAGCATTTGTTTGTCCGAGATTAAAAGGGTATTAGGAATTAAACGATCCACTTCCAACAACTTTAATTGTAACGATGACAAATGTTTACACCAAATAAAATGCATATAAAAGTAAATGAATGTTGCACTCTTTTGATTCACATAATCGACGTTGCTGTATCTACAGTTACTAACATATCACGCAAGAAGATGAGGATACAACTAGCCATACATACTCACTTTATATAATACTAGAGACCGATTTGTAATATATTTTCAGAGTACATTCATCAAAGGACGTATCTGTCACTAATTACGTTACGTTTCTGCCTGTGGGGTTTAGTCGAAACGCAAAGCTTGGGATGTGTTTCATAATTCGATTTCCCGAGTCAAAGTGTGTTGCTATAATCCAACACTCCGACATTTACGTTGACAAGTTCTCAAATGTTGACTAAATCCTTGGCATTAAAATGACTTATTTCCTCTTTGCCAAGTGTTACAACAATGGCATTACGTCTACTACTATAATAAAAAGATTTATTATAAATTGTTAGTAATCACGTCACCTTCAGATATGAATTTTGAAAATTTTACGATATAAATGTTTCCTATATCTGACAGGGTTTAGCAGTTATCTTCTTTCATTTTAATCAACTATAACAGCTATTATAAAAGCCCGCGCACACGGCCGTCTTAGGGTAAGCTTCGTACTTACGTCCGTGCGTAACGAAATAGTATAACGTATGCGCCAGGTTGTATTCTTTGATTTATTCGTTAACATGTTTATTTCATCCAACAGCTAAAACACCTCCAACAACTATGTGAAACATTTAAGGATATGTTTAAAATTTTCAGGTTAAACTTTGCGTTTTCGTTATAGAAATAACAATGTACATCTAATTAGCATACACAATTCAAGACATACCCCAGCCTATATTGTATTTAAGGTTCTGTTTATAACTTTGATCAAAATAATTAATGCTCAAAATAAGAGCAGAATCTACGATATGGATTTTAATTTATTTCCACTGAGACGAATAAATCAAACTGGGATTAAGATATTAATGCAGTTTTCACAAATATCTGCAAAACGAGATCAGTTTCTCTTGAAAAATACTGAAATCAAGAGTTCTACGACTGTACTCCTTCTGAGAAAAAAAAGTTACATTTTAAGATAGTGGATTTAAGATGAAGAAAAAAAGTTTTAACTCATTATAAAATAAAATGTCCTAAAGAAGAAAGCACCACATTTGAATTTCTCAGTATATGTCCTTTATTTTGATTTAACGACGGTTTTGGGTCTAGAGACCAAGAAAATTAAACTTTCGTAAAAAACGATTCTTAAGTAGCACCACGATGACGACTGTAATTCGAAGTATTATTTAAAATCTTTTAACATTTTTGTAAAACTTAATAAACTTCACTGGAATGATGGACCAATAATTCACATTGGAAATATGGACTTAAATATGCAAATCTTATTTAAAGCTAAAACTAATATCAAAGGTTAGCAGCCATTCAGAACATTAGGGATTTGCATAAGTAAATACCATCAATATAATATATAAACCTCAGCAAACAATAATACTCGTGTAATTGTGTTTAAAAAGTTACAAACATGAATATAGTTCTGTAGATCACAGGACGGAGTACAATATAATTTAGTAAACACAACAGATACATTAAAGTAAGAAAAAATGGTTATTTAAGTACAGGGATGAAGTTAAAAATTTTAAATAGATTTCAACCACTTTGTAGATTGAAAAGACGTTCTCCAAAAAGACGTAGTCAAAATTAAAACCAATATTAGAAATAATGTATTTCACGTCATAAACATTAACACGTTCATACTCGAAGTTTTATGATTTTCCGAAAACTTTCCACAAGTTTAAAGAGAAATATATGAAGTCATTACAATAACTGAAATCCACTTTATGCACAAACTAGTAAATCCCCGTGAAAAATCACAGGCAGATTAATTAGGTACACTCATAAATACATAATCGAAAAAAATCTATTTAAAAACAACAGACTTAATTTAGTACTCTTATACTGACGGGTTTTTTAACTCGATAAATGTGCACAATAATTATAAGATTAAAAAACCGAAGTCCTATTTGTTAAAATTTTGTATTTATATATATTTAAATAAAGATACAAATATTATCTTTTAACAAATTTATAACTTCTTATTGAAAAATCAAATGATTTAGAAGCTATTAATATTATAATAAATAAAGTAATAATCGAATAATATTTTGATATGTTATGCCAAAATTTATGAACGTTTCCGAAGGCAAACGAATAGGTATCTCTTCTTTAAACTTGTTTAAATAAATATATTGATAATAAAAGGTTGTATTCATATTCATTTTATAACCTCAAAGTATATCTTATAACGTATTTAACTTTGGTTCTTTAACTCATATTTTAAGGACATCAACTTCACAAGACTTATATTGATTGACGTTGTAAACATAACCCCAAAGTATAATCTGCGCTAGTTTTTGTTTATTACAGATGTTGGGTGAAATCAGCTGTTACATTATATTGTTACTCACGTACGTACGTATGTACGTACACTCGCTTTCATATGAGTTGATTAGTAAACCCCCGTGAAAAATCGCAGGCGGATTAATTAGATACACATCAGAAATACACCATTTATACTAAATACTATTTAAAACTACACACTTTATTTAGTCCTACCTAACTATGCTGACGGGGATTTTTAACTCATTAAATGCGTACAATTATAAGGATTGTAATACTGTAGGAATATTTGTATTTATTTTCATTATTATGTACTTAAATAAAGATAGAAACAGTATCTTTTAATAGCTTTTTAATTCATATTGATAGATCGACTGATTTAGAAGTTATTAATATTATTGTGAAGAAATTAATAATTGAATATGTTTATATGTTATACGAAGATGTACGAATGTTTCCGAAGCTAAACTAATAGGTATTTCTTCTTTAAATTTGTATAAACGAATATTTAGATGATAAAAGGTTGTATTTATAGACAGTTATAACCTCAAAGTATATTTTATAACGCATTATAACATACATTAGTTTTATAAATTATATTTTAAAAAATCTATAATAATTTACGTACTTTAATAAGAAATTAATTATAATGATTGAAGTTGAATTATAAGTTAATTATAATGATTGATAACCACAATGGGGATATAACCAAAAAGTATAATCTGTACTGGGCTTGTTTAAGTATTACAAATGATGGGTGAAATCAGCTGTTATATTATATGTTACTAACGTACGTGCACTCGCTTTTATAGGAGTTGATTAGGTTTATGCAAGTTTGAGTATTATAATGTTTCGTAAAGAATTCGAAACGCATACTGATGTGTTTAATTTGTTATTTATAGAAATTAGTCTACTGATATAAAAAAATGTACTTAACAACATCAAACATAATTCGTTGTTTTATTTTGTTTTCAATGTAATTCAAACTGAAAGGAGAAACCTTTACTACCGACAGCATGTGTAATTTACCTAAAATATAAGTTCAGAAGCACATTTCCAATAAACGAATTTTTATGGAACTATGCCACTACTAAATTAAACTCGCATGTTGTGAGCTCATTTATTTGTGTTCAAAGACATACGCTGTTTGGGGTTGTTACAGAATTTATATTGCTATTCTTTAATGTAATTTTCTTCTAGTTCGGCCAGAAAGTTTTAGATAATTTGGAGTATAAAATAAAAAGTTTTTTGTTCAGTTTTTGGAATGATTATTTATTTTTAGTATAACCTAATACTATCAGTTTGAAAAAATTTGAGCATAACCTTATTAGTTAAATTGGTATTCAAAAAATACATCACACCACTGCACCGTATGGTATAACTGTAAGAGTCCTTTAATTCAAAGTTTGGAAAAGAATTTAATATGCAGTACAATTATGAAATATTTTATTTACAATATGTATCAGTAATAGTACTAATAACACACATATGTTAGGCTATAAATATGCTTCGATTTCTTAATCACAAAGATCTATTTTGTTTACAATTACACAATTATTTAGAACTCATATTAAAACTTTGAAAGGTTAATTACTATTTACTTTACTAAGTCAGAGGCTTTGTAACTTAAGTTTAGACAGCTTAGATTTAGTAATTACATAGTTGTAAAGGAAATTACTACATTTAAATATTTTTACAATTGGAGTAGGTTTTGTGTCAATTGGGTTTTTTTTTTCGCGAGATGTGAAAAAAGTGCATGCACATGTCTTGCTGGTTCTGCTCAATAGTCCAAATTCCGACCCACGAAAAAATACCTCTTTCTCCGACCTCGATTACGGGATCACCTGGCGGCATAACTTCACCATCAGTCGAGAGGCCTTTCAGATTTTCTTCTCCTTACGTGTTGGAATCTCTCAGTCACCTTCCACTTTTCCTCATCTTTTACCATCATGACAACCACGTATTCCGGAGAGATCGGTGAACCAACTTGGGTTTCCATAACAACCCTTTCTCTATTTCCATTTACTGCAGTGAAATATCGCGTTTTCTGCGTTGCTTCACCCGTCTTAAAATCCAGATAGCGAGCCTCTTCACATGGTCAGGAGGTACGCCCAGTAACTTCCAAGCTCCTTTATTGCCTGCGTCAGGTAATAATTCGACTCACCATGCCCCTGGTTATGCATTTCTCTATGTTTGGAATCAGTATGTGGGTCCAACGACCAGATCGTAGTCATTCCGGCTCTCCTCTCAATATATCTCTCTCTCGCCTTTTCCAAACCAGAAGATCTATTGTGTTTATTCCAGCCACTACCGTTACCACATCTAGCGAGACTGTACTATACACAGCAGTAACTCGCAGTTGTACTTGCCTATTGACTCACAGCAACCTTCTCCAATGAACTTGTTTCTTCTGTGCTTCGCCCCATGCCCGATGCTGCATACATGTAATATGGAATGAACCACAATTGCAAACAAACTTATTTTCTTGTCTCTTGGCAATGCAACATTGGGAGTAGGTTTCCTGCCAAAGCAGCTGCCTTGGTAGACACGTGAGGTCCAAAAGAATGACCCCGGTCTACTTCTTCTCCAAGGTACGCACAAGTCAACTCACACACCATTAATTTATGATTCTCGGCATACAGTTTGTCCTTCTCTTCTTTACAAGGACTGCTTCAGTTTTGTTTACTGCTATTTCTAGCTTTCGGCTAGTCAGCCATATTTCTAATGTGAGAAACTCTCTTCCATTCTGACGTGTAGAACATGTTCTTCCAGAGCTTCCACGACGATAACGATAGTGTTAATGTGCATAATAAAACTTACTTATAACAACAAAATATTTTCCTATAACTTTCCATGCAATTACCAAGTGATAATGGGAATATTAAAAATAATTTTAATTAATGAAATTCAACTATAATCATATCAAGTTAAAAATGAACGTGGATAAGCCAAAATTTAACTGGATAGTTAAATTTAAAACTTTCTATGGCGAGAATTAATTTAGTGGATCTATCTATATTTTGTTATTGCCTGTAATCATGTAATCATTACAGTAGTTTTTTTTTAATTTAAAAATATTATTCAAGGAACATGATTGTATCAATTCACTTGAATCATCTACAAAAATATTTCGAAAGCTTATAATTCAATTGACATATTTATATGCAGAGTATCTTTTGGGAATTGATACTAGCCGTGTTGAGACCTTTTATTTTAAATTGTCGACCATGTAATAACTGATTCAATACTGTAGTTACTATAAAATTATTCGCCAACTATATCTCAAGGGTTTAAAATTATGTATAGCCTTCTTGGTAGATATCATATTCCAACCAGAGTTACCTCTAAAGTTCTCTATTTAGTTATAACAAACAACAATAGTAATGGATGCAGACACAGAATTCAGAGTTCTGGTTAAACGAAGCTGAGTATAGCTACCAAATTAACCGCAGAAACACAGAGAGTGCCATTGTGGACAAACTGAAGTTAAACTAGTTACAGCAATAGCATTAATGTTCATGTTCCAAACATAATAAATGCTAAATTACAGGAAAATATTTAATAATAAGAAGTTTACTTTATATCACTTTATATAATGTATATTCTTTACTCTTTGTGTAGGTGTTATACACTTTTGTAAGTAAATGATGCAGTAAAACTGTTATACAGATTCAAACAATTAATAACATAATGCAAAGTTTGTTTAAGCTGAATACATATTTTGCTATTTAAATCTTCACGAAATGAAATGTGTAAACTGTAAATTAACAAATTAAAATAAATGTATCTTTAAATTATTTTAATGAATAATTCGTATAATACATACGATTAATGTTATTCTTAAGTTGGTTTAAATTTATATAATATCACATATTATGCTCTTTTGTCTCTCTCTACCTCATGCTAGTTATAATGTAAACGATTCAGAGTTTTGTAAAATTTGTAAAACAAAGTTTTATTGAAAATCGTGGATAAACAAATTATTTACAAATACTTTTAAAACGTACGCAGTAAAGTCTCCCCTTCTGTTGTAACAAGGAAAGTGCATTAGGGTGTCTTGCAAACTAATCCAAGAATTAAGTAAGGGCTGAATCTTTTCATTTGAAAATTAATTTTGTAGAAAGAGTTAATTTAATAGCAACGATTTTCTTAAATTTAATACTACACCTTTAACATAGTCATTTTGGGAGAGGCTTCATCAGTAAATTAATTAATTAAGGCAAACACAAACAAATAAATTAATTAACTTGGTCGAATTAATAGTCAGTGCATTTGTTAGGGTAGGTATTCAGATTAAACGAATAATAGAGCACTGTAACGACAAAATCACACTGATTTGAATAAAAATCCCGAACCACAAAACAAGGAACACAAACAATAACTAAACAACTAAATTGTAAGTTATGTTTATTACGCTACCCTTATGTACATTTCGATAGGTCATCATCATCAGATGGTTTTAACACTACTCCATACTACTCCACTACTACACTAATAAACATAACTTACAAAATTTAGTTGTTTAGTTATTGTTTTTGTTCCTTGTTTTGTGGTTCGGGGTTTTTGATTCAAATCAGTAGGTATTCAAAGCAAATCTCGTATTTATTTGTATCGAAGATATCCCAGTTGTCAGAGCCTAAGGTTAACCAGTGCAGCTATGGTTAGGTGACAGAGGGTATAGTTTCATATATTGAAGTGTTGATCTATTTAGATAAATAATTCTGAAATTTACGTGTTCTTGTTACGTTTACTAAACATGTAATTAACGTTTGAATTAAATTTTTATATTTGTCTATAAAAATCAGAAATCTCCTGCATCCTTTCCAAAACTACTTTCATGAAAATAATGCTTCTGATCTTGTGAATGTTTGAGGGGATGAACTATTGTTTGAGTGGACATGCATAACTATTGTCAAACAAAACATTAAGCGTTATTATTACACCCACCGATGTGTTTTGTTATTAATAAACGGTATCAGTTAACTGACACAAACTTTCTCCCAACTTACTGTAGTCAAAATAATATTGTTTTTAATGAAGTTAATCACTTCTCAGGTATATGTGTCTAAACCTTACTGAACCAATAAAAAATGCTTTAATTTACAAAATGTATATGGGAAATAGACATTTAAAAGTATTCCAAACTATCTGTCTGGTTATCTTTAAATTTAAACTAGGGTTACTTACCATGGTTGCATACTTTATTTATTCTATAAATGTTTTCAACATTCCAGGATAGCTTATTTTATGCTACAATATTTGTTTTATTACAGTTTATTTTAGGTTAATTATTATATTACTGGTTATTTATTTGAGAAATATGGGTTTCAATCTAAAAAAATCATTGTCTCAGGCGGGACTCGATCGCGCGACCTTTGAATTACTGGTCGTGCTAGCTACCGTGGTGCTACCCCGTGCGGCCGCCGCCGCGATGCTAGATTGAGAACACAAACTTGTTTATTTTTAAACATTTCCCCATAATTATAAATCGCTGAAGTTTTGATAAAAGCGGGGGGTGTCATTTTGTTTGGCATCTTAAGCACTATACATACTGAAAATTTGATCAAAATCGTTAGAGCCGTTTTTGAGAAATTTGCATTTTTGTAGTTTTTTATGGGTTTTAGGGGTAAATTACCCTTAAAAATTAAAAATTACAAAAAATGAAAAAAACGCCTGGAGATATTAGGGTTTAGTACCTACATACCAAATTTCATGAAAATCGGACCAATAGTGTCCTCTCTGGTCGTGTATACATACACACACAGAGACAGACTGACAGACAGACACCACTCTAAAAACCACTTTTTTGGATTCAGGGGGAACCAAAACGGATATTTCCACCAAAAACTCAAATTCGAAAATTCTGACGAAAACAATATTTTCTCCATATACTATGGTATAGGGGGAGAAAGTAAAAATCATGTATTTTATTTATCTGTCTGTATAAATTTAATGGGTTTAAGTGTAGGCCTATCAGATGTTTCAAATTACTCTAGATTAGTTGTTATTACACTTTTGATAACCATTTAAACAGAATTACTTCACTATGCTCAATTTTAGTGCGCTAAAAAAGGTACTTATAGTTTAAATATGCAACACTAAACACTAGCTACTTTTTCTATTGGATTTAGGTCGTCGGGTTTCGCGTGAAAACTAGTCCAAAAAATGTGAACATTACAATAATGTCTTTGCATAAGGTTTGGATCTCGTGTTTTGTGAATTAACTAAACCAACTTTATCTATTTTGCATATAATAGTTAAATTATTAACGACATTTTCCTTGTATGTACAGGGTGATTCAGTAAAGCGTAGCGGGCAATGCAGGTTCAGATTCTACATGCAAAAATTAGTCGAAAGTGTAGTTTAACATTTTTTCGATTTCGGCTTAGTTTAGCCGTAATCCGCCATTTTGTTTTTTTTTACAAAAAACTCACTGTAACTCTGGAAATAGATAAGATATCGAGTTCAAATTTGGAATAATCATTTTATAATGTTACGATTAACAAGTGTACCAAACACAAATAATTTTTATAGTTTTCAAAATGGCGGCCGTTACAAATTTTTAACGTGGAATATCTTGAAAACCGTTAATTTTACAACAAAATTACAAGAGACAAAATATTTTCCTTTTCTAACGACGGCCAATGTGCTTTATTGTAGTTTCAGTAGGTCAAAGGATAACCGAGTTATCGACAAAAAATTAAAAACATAATTTCTTGGTAATTGTCTACAACAACCAAAATTAGCCTAAAACCATATTTTTTTTTAATTTTGAATTTTTTTTAGTTATTTTTGTAGTGGGATTTGCAGATTCAGATGCTATATCAACAAATATTTAAACAAATTGATAAAATATAGATATTTTATAAGCCTTTTTAAGACTGTGTGCATATACAATAAATTATTTAAAAATAACTTTGCCGCAGGTACGTATTTAAAAATTAATAATATTCCATAAATTTAAGTAAATACTGTAACACGGGATAGTTACAATATTTTATACTCTTAATAATTAAAGTATGAATACATATTAACTGTATAATTTAATTACCAGATCCATAATTATTATTAATGGTATCTAGGTGATAAAAACTAATTTTATTTATCTTGATACAAATAGTTAACTCTGAATTTACAACTGTAATAAAACATGCAACTTTACGACCACAAATAAATATGGCAACTTTAATAAATTGTTAAATAATATTTATTTGTTTAATGTTTACAAATTGAGGTAAAGATGACTTTGTAAAAACCTTTTAATTTAGAAAAGCCTACACACATTTTGTTGTAACTTGACAAATCCCAATATTTAAATTTGTTTTTCTATAATGCTTTTGTATGTTCTTATCTTAAAACAATAATAACAAATAAAAGGCAGAAGAACGTTATTGTGCAACTTTATTTAATATACCTGACCAAAATAAAAATTAGGGATGTCAGCCGCCTGTAATATATGACGAGGGATTTAACCTGTCATCACACTTATCCTGGAGGAATAACACTGCCAGCAATGGGTTTCCTTTGATTTTTAAAAGGGTATATTTTATTTAGGAAGGTTATATTCTGTTTTGGTTTTATAAATAGGTAGTAGGCTGTTTAGGTTTGTTTAGGTAGTAAATTTAGAAGTATATCAAACTTTATTTATAAATGATTCAAATAATTTATAGCAAGTTAAAAATAAGGTATTTATTTAAGAGACAAATATGGTTAATAACCTTGTAAAGTGTTTGAATTGTTAAAGATTTGATTTGCTATTTCACAATTTACAATCTCTTTTTCTTCAACCAACAAAACAGTTACACTAAATAAACATAAATAATGCAATTGAGTGTACTATCTTTTAAAATTTGAAAAAGGTTGGAATTGCGAGTTAATAAATCGCATTCTAAAGCCATTTATAGGATTAACATTAAATCTAAATATATTTAAGTAATTTTAGTAATTCATGTGTGACCTTTTATAGTGCAACATCTTAGTAAAAAAATACACAATTAATAATAAATAAATCACTAAAATTTAACTGCTATTAGATATATTAGACCTACATTTAAAACTGTAAACAAATTGTATATTAATTTTTAATATATCACAGAAATCATAATTTAAATTAAAGCTTGTCCTTAATTGGTAAATATATCGATACCTATACTAAAACGTCAAAACCCGTATTTAAAACATTTATTTGTTGCTTATAACTTCAGGACAAATTTAAAGGGTTCAAACGTATATGAGTATTATCTTTCTGAGTAAAATTTTGAGTTCGTGCAACATTTTTGAGGACACAATTCGTGAAGACTCCTATTTTTAACCATAAGTTTCTTTGTCGAAACAATAAAATTAATAATTAGATTAGTGATTATTAATTGATCGGTTACATCTTAGGACTAATAGAAACTTTAAATTGTAAAACTGGTTTACCAATAAAACAGTTATACTAAATAAACATAAATAAGGCAAGTGAGTGTACTATCTTTTCAAATTTAAAAACAGGTTGGAACTTTGAGTTAATAAATCGCATTCTAAACCTATTTGGAGAATTAAAATTAAATCTAAATACATTTAAGTAATTTTAGTAATTCATCTTTGGCCTTTTATAGTGCAACATCTTAGTAAAAAATTACACAATTATTAATAAATAAATCACTAAAATTTAACTGCTATTAGATATATATATATATATATATATATATATATATATATATATATATTATATATATATATATATATCATCTTTATTTATTGAGGCGAAGTTAGGACCATTGGGTCCTCTCTTCTACTTAACCTCGAAACAAAAAATACACAAAAATTCATATTACAAATAAAAATGAATACATAAACAAAACTACAAATAATAATTACTTCTAAATTGTAACGAATAAAAACTAAAAATATACACATTTGTCTACTAAGTAAAATAAAACTAAAAGTTAATTATGCTACACTATAATACATAAACATATACATAAACACACTTACACTCTCATACACACACACATTCAAGAACACGCCTCAAATCCCACCCGAGCGCCCGAAACTACCCAAAACTGTCGCAGAACCAACAACCCAAAGCCTTCTTGAACTGAACACGGTCATTGATGCATTTCAAACTCTCCGGCAATGAGTTTCATAGCCTACATGCCATCACAGTGAAAAATGTATTAAATATCTCAGTTCTGTGCCTGGGTATAAGTAATAATGAAGCTCCTCGTCGTGTGTCGGTAGCATTTACATGTGAGCTAAAGACAAACCTTTCTGCCAGATAGCGAGGCAATCCAGTGAGCAGAATAGCGTGCAATAACAAAAAAATATGATAATTTCGAAAAAAACTTAGTTTTAGAATTGAAATTTGTTTATAATATTTTGTCACATGATCGTCATGTTTTAAGTCAAAAATGAACCGTAAACAATAATTTTGAGCACGCTGAAGTTTGTTAGCTAATTCCATAGTCATGTCATTGATAACAGTATCACAATAGTTAAAATAAAGAAAAATTTATGTTTTCACCAGCTGCACTCTAACATTAAACGGCAAGCAATCTTGTACTTTCTTCAGAGTGTGCATGCCAGCAAACACTTTATTGCACGTGTCAATAACATGGTCTGTCCAGCTTAGAGTAGTGTTTATAGTGAGACCAAGACTTTTTACTTTAGAACAATAAGGCAAATAATTGTCTTTTATTAAAATTTTCGGCCCACTACTTAAATCAATTTTATTTGCGAGTCTTTTAGAACAGATACATATAGATTTAGTTTTATTGTGATTTAACGTTAAACCATACCTAACAGCCCAATCATCGATAGCATTAATATCAACATTTATTGTATCTATTGCCTTATCCATCTCTGAGATATAAAAATGAGTATACACTTGCAAATCGTCAGCATATAAATGAAACCTCGAATAGTTTATTACGTTATAAATATCATTTATATAAATGCTAAATAATAAAGGACCAAGGACAGAACCCTGGGGTACCCCCCTACAAATACTTTCCCAGGAAGACGACCTCTCACCAGATTTAACACAGTAGCATCTTCCAGACAAATATGACTCAAACCATTTAACAGATTCGTCTGAAAATCCCATCTGCATCAGTTTAGCCAATAACAATAGATGATATACACAGTCAAACGCTTTTGAAAAATCAAACAAAATTAGTAACGTAGCTTTCCGCTGATATCCTAGCTTGGCGAATATCCTCTGTAACACAGAGGAGAGCTGAACTCGTACTATGACCCTTTCGAAAACCAGACTGAACACTACTAAGGAGATTATTTTAATTTAAATAGTTACAAACCTGAAAATGCACTATTTTTTCCAGACATTTAGACAAAGCAGATAAAATGCTTATAGGTCTGTAGTCCGAAGGAGCTACAGGAGATTTTGTCTTGTTTAGTGGCCGAATTATACTATACTTTCATTTAGTAGGAAAAGTTGATAGGGTGAGAGATTTATTAAAAATAGCTTTAATTATAGGTAGTGTGATTAGTAGTGTTTCTTTGATGAAGTTAATTAGAATAGAATCGGATCCAACAGCTTTACTCCGAATCGACATCAAGGTTTTCAATATCTGTAGATCATCAACTGCTTTGAAACTAAATTCATTAATGTGTTCATTGAGTACCATACTTGATTTAATATTATTGGTAAAACGCATTGCTGCAGTAAGATCTCCCGGTATATCAGAAAAATAGCTGTTTAACAGGTTAAGATCAAGTGTACAGGGGAATTATAACAGTGTACACAAAATTAAAGAACAAAAATTACCATTAACAAATTAAGATCAAGAGATACAGGGGAATTAGGTTTTACTTTACCGACACCTACTTTCTTAACAGTGCGCCACATTTGAGCCGATGATTTGTCAGTCGATAAAGCATTATAAGTGTATCTAAGTTTTGAGTTTCTTATCTCCTGCTTGACCTTATTTCTTTAGCGCCGGTAGTTGGATAAATCACAAGGCAGGTGGGATCTTTTAGATTTGCGAAAGGCAGTATCGCGCTGATTCATCAAAATACGAATAGAAGGTGTTATCCAAGGAGCTGGATGTTTAGAAATCCGTTTTTTTATTAACGGTGCATGCTTATCATAAAGAGCAAGTAACTGACTATTAAATTTGGCGACCATAGAGTTTATGTCGTCTGTCCGTATAATATCATCGACTGGAAAACCATTTAGATCAGAAATGAAATCAAAGTTATCAATTTTGTTGTATTCTCTGTAGTAAACAAAACTCTGCTTGTGTTTAAATTTTCTTATTAAATAAACGCAAAAATTAAATCATGTTTTGATAACGCAGGAACAGATATTTGACCATGATGTATTACATGGCTCATATCACTTACAGCTATGAGATCCAACAATGTGCTAGAGATACCAGTGTTGTGAGTTGCCTGTAAAGGAAGAATTGACATATCTAAAGAATGAAACATAGTTGTGAGTTGAGTGTAGCGAAAATCAATGTTACCTAGCAAATCTGTGTTAAAATCACCCATGACAATAACATGTGAATATCCTGGCATAAGTTTAATGAGATCAGATTCAAAAGTAGACATTAAACCTATCTTCGGTGGTCTGTAGCAAACTCCCAAAAGGATGTTCACGGATGGTAACTTTATGTCAAGGAACATATATTCAGGCTTAGCAGAATAAATAGGTTCCGAATTTAGTAAAATATGCGCCCTTAAATGATATTTTATAAATACTGCCACCCCTCCACCTCGTTTATTTACACGGTCATTGCGAAATAAATTATAACCTTGCAAATAGACCGAGTCAGAAGTAATGGTTGGCCTTAGTCATGTCTCAGAAATAAGTATAGCATCACAGTTTTGAAAGCGGAAGAGGTCTCGAAACTCATCAATATGCCCCGGTAAAGACTGAGCGTTAACATGGACTATTTTTAAGAACTCTGGATACGGAGACAAGGCTTGCGAAAGAAGCTGTGGAGCTCCAAGAACACCAAGACCATGCTCAGTTCTACTATCATCACAATTCGGCATCAAGATGCACGAAATCTACTAACAGCAAAGAGCAGCCTAAGGCGCGGAGCGAATAAAAGGCATGTTCATACTCAATCATACAAACAACAAACAAATAAAATATAACTAAATAAAATGTAATTACAAATCATGTATTGACACATGATTGAATTACTCTGAGATGCAGTTTTGGTTCCAGCTCAACTAATTTACAATAAATATGGGACAATTATAATCATTGAAAAGAAAAAAAGAAATATATATATATATATATAAATTATACATTGAAAAAGTGAAGCAATTCACATTATTATTATTATTCTTCTTAAATGCAGTATTATTATTGTTAATAATGTAATTCAAAAACTCTGAAACAATTTTATAAAATAAAATTATAACTTTTACTTAAACATAATAAAATACCTTTCTATTATAAAACATATAAACACAGATAAAACATAAACATTCATGCATTTGCAAGCGAAAATATACACTCCCTCACATAAACTACATACGTAAAACAACACTCATGCACACACACTTACTCTCAGACACCAATACACTCCGTTTTTACACGTTCACACATACACTCTTTCAAATATCGCATGCACTGCCACAAATAATTATAATAATTATAATTATATATACTCTGACCTACATTTAAAACTGTAAACAAATTGTATATTAATTTTAAATGTGTCACGAAAATCATAATTTAAATTAAAGCTTGTCCTTAATGGGTAAATATATCGATACCTATACTAAAACGTCAAAACCCATATTTAAAACGTTTATTTATTACTTATAACTTCAGGACAAATTTAAAGGGTTCGCACGTATAATTAGTATTATCTTTTTGAGTAGAATTTTTTTGTTCGTGCAACATTTTTGACATTTGGGCGTGTTTTAAGGACACGGTTCTTGAGGACTCCTATTTTTAATCATAAGTTTCTTTGTCGAAACAGAAAAATGAATAATTAGATTAGTGATTATTAATTGATCGGTTACATGTTAGGACTAATAGAAACTTTAAATAGGTTTAGTTTCTTAACATAGCAATTTCTTTAATATCTTTTGACTTAAATTAGTACTTGGAACAGTTATACAAAACTAAGTGGGCATTGTACAGTAGACAAACCCGCAATAAAACAAACTTATTTCCTTTTACTGTAAAACTAGATTTGATTAAAAAGGTTTTTTGTACTTTAGAGCACAACGTCCTTTTGTTGGTTTAAAATAAAGATTGGTGTAAATGAAATCTGTAGATTGGCTGCCATTCTGAAGTTTACTAAACACTTGTATCGGGGACAATGTATCAGAGAGTGGATGGGGGGTAAATACAACATTCGTATTTTGCTGCACTTGCAAAGTACGTGACTGTACTGTCTTATATATTTTGTAGAAGAAATATTTTTCAATATTCTTAGTATTATAGGTGTTATTGTCAAAAGTATTAGGATACATTACAACAAAAAACGTTGTAGGCTGGGGAAAAAAATCTTTACCAAGATTTACTGAATTTGCTAAATCTAAAGCAGCTAAATTATTATTATTATTCCCACTCAAAATAAAGAACTTCCATTACATAAGCTAGTATACAAGATGTACGTAAACATAATCGGGTCTTGAAATTGACATGTTTTAAATAAGTGTTTTTTTAAGTTAATAAATCTATAGAAATTTTATCGCTTAAGTTGTATAACTTAATTTTCCAAAAAAAATACTGCAGCTGGTACAAGTATCAAGTGATTACGCCTTTTCAGAAATGCAAGGCATTGATAAAATGTATTTATTATAAATAATTACATTAAAATAGCAATGTATTTAATGCAATTTAAACGTAAGGTATATGTTTCCACGTTTAGAATTAAATGTACCTTTTTATGACTGTTGGGTACTTCCGAATTCTAGTTTAACATTAACAACAATATTCATTTAACAATTAGTTCTTACAAAATATCGTCAAACACAACATACTCTCTTCCCTAGAGAAGATATTGAATTAAAATGATTTACCATTTAGAATTACGCTTTTAGGATTTGCTAAAATAAAAAGAGCCTTGTCTGGATTTAAAAAATAAGTTAATACAATATTTTTAAAATGTAGTTTGTTTGTTTTTTTTTGTTCGACATTGACTAAAATAAGTTAAGACTGGAAAAAACTGCATTTTAAAGTTTAAAAAAATTATAAGAGTGTTAACTCTCATTTTTGTTATACTTTGTAAAATTATTTTTTCTTTCGTGTTCGGAACACTTTTGTAACTTATTCATCAACGAATTTAGCTGTCAATAATAACTGTAGCACTCTAACGTCATGTTTTGGCTTATTTGAATTGGTCTGAACATCTGTAATAGTGACATGTCAGTTCAAATTCTGCAGTAATTAAGTTTTATTAACAAATGTTGACTAAAAAGTCACTAATAATTGTGATTCAGAATATGACGTGATTACTGAAAAAATATGAAAATTAGATAAGTAACCCTTATTTTATTAAAGGAAAGACTGTAATACAAGTAAATTATCTTCCTTGAAATTTATTTTTCACTCAACGTGCTAAATAAATTTGATGTAATACATGTAGGATGAAATGAGAATATTTACTATGAATTGACACAACCGAGCGCTACTGTTTCGGATATGTTGATGTACTTCTATTATTATTGCTTGTAAATGACGACCAGCTACAACAAACCTACCTTGAAAGTCGAGTGGAAAGTATTTTCGTTTTATGCTATTGAAAATCGCTATACTTTATTGAAGCGTTTTATAAGGTTCTTATCAATTTTCTGTTCTCTCTTATACACATTTATTTCCAATTCCAACCTTATTTTGTTAAATTTAAAAATTTCTACCGATATTTGCATTTTCAAAAAGTATTCTTATAGAAACTTAAAGACATAACCTCAGATTGGATCTTCATCGTTTGTTGTTTTCTTTTTTCACCTTTGTTATTATCTTCCACACGCATAGCACCTTTGACAAATTTCATTTCCGTTTCTTTTGTGAAATAATTTATGGGAGGAGAAACGTGCTCTACACAATCCCTTTTGTAATTATTGTCCAGTTTGTCATAATGTATCATTCACATACATGTATCATGTAACCTGAAGATTTTAAGCTCTGTTTCTGTTTAAAATATTTCATGAGTAATTTCTTGTTTCGTAATTTTGTTAGCTTTATTTTGTATTGCTTATTATGTGACTTAAATTATAGGTTTGCGTTGTTGTATGTATTTTGATTGATCTTTGTTATATTTGGTTTTCTGTTCATGAATTCTGAGTATATTATCTTGATGTTGTATACGGTTTTTTTATGCAATGTAATATTTCGTTATTTTTAAAGTCCACTAGTGCCTTCTGTATCGTGCTTAGTCAAATAAAGCTATTGAATGCTCCCATTTTGTATGAATGGGGATGGTTGACTTGGGATATGTTTCAAAACTTTGTCGTTACGCCATTAAACAATGTTTCAGTACTGCAATGCAGGAAACTAATAATTGGTTTTGTTTGTAATTTGTATCGTTGTAGAAGTAGTTTTGCGACAAAAGTGATTTCACATTCGTGATTCTGCTATTGTTTGTTGAAACATCTTTTTGTATCTCTTAGGATTTTACTAAATATTTATGTTATATTATTATATACTAGCTTACGTACGGCGTTGCCCGTGGTGGTTGGTATTTTCAGTCTTTTTAACATAATTGTATCCTTTTTAAGTGTTCAGTCAGTGAGTGGTATTTGGCTTTTATGTATATAGATCTTAAATAATAAAAGCACTATTGTCATAATAATAAAAGATCTAAAATTATGATTTTAGTAACTTTGATCCCCCCAATCCCCTCCGAAAATTTCGAAATTTTTTAAACCCTTTCTTAGTAAGCACCTATGGCCCTAGAGGAAGCTACATACCAAATTTCATTCCAATCTGTTCGGTAATTTTGGAGAAATCGTGATTTAGTAATTTTTACCACCCAAAACCCCTAAAATTTCCAATTTTGTAAAACCCTTTTTAGTGAACACTTATGGTACTAGAGGAAGCTACATACCAAATTTCATTAAAATCCGTTCGGTAGTTTTGAAGAAATCGTGATTTAATCACTTTGATCCCCCAAACCCCCCTAAAATTTCGAATTCCTTCAAACCCTTTATTAATAAGCACCTATGGTCCCAGAGGAAGCTACATACCAAATTGAATTCCAATCCGTTCGGTAGTTTTGAAGAAATCGTGATAAGTGAGTCAGTAAGTGAGTGAGTGAGTGGTATTTTGATTTTTTATATATATAGATAAATAAATATTTGGACAGTGATGCTGATATAAAGAAATGGTTTTTCTTGTACTAATAACTTAAAAACAAGTAAATAATAGAAACAGTATGAAATTAAAAGAGAAATGATAACATCTGAATGTATTCATCTAGTTATTTAGTTGGTGCAGTGAAAATATATTTATGTTCCTGCTACTTAAATGTTTGCGTGTGTCACATACAATATTGAAAACATTGTAGGCTTTTGAAAGTACTTGAAACACTTGGAATTATTGATACATAATCACAAGAAAGCTTAGGGCATAATATTTAGATTTTTAAACAGAAATAAGTGCAATGCTGTCTTATATTGACGTAGCCTCAAACTGTTTCTTGTAATCTACTTAGAAGAAGCACCACCATCCTCAAGCAAGAAGTAATTCAATTAGGGGGAACAATAACCTCCGGCTGAGATAGTTTACTTTTTCTTCCTTTTCTTTTACCCTATCTTTTCAACAGCTTTTCTGGTTTCTATAAATTACTATTGTCTTTAGAGCTTTATTTTCCTATAATACATACATTTTAAAATATGGATTATCGTCCATATTAAAACTCAAATTCACATAAGAATAAAATAACTTACAAACCGTTTACAATACTCCTAGTCGGACGTAGAAAACAAAAAATTGTTTATAGGTCCAATATTAGTTTTTCTTAAATATTGAAGCCACGTTTTGTAAAACGTTCCAAACCAAACACCCTATTATAAATATATAAAAGCTGTATTGTCTTTAACCTAGAAGATTGGAATCTAAGATCTTTCAAACAAATAATTATTATGATACCACTCTATACCACGGCTACTAACAAGGGTATCTAAATTAATTCTGGCAGCGTGCAGCAATACTTCTAAATAATAAATTATCTGTACGTCACTCCATTTTTTGCAAAATTTAAAAACACAAAACAAACAAAAAACATTACTATATCACCATTTAAGCTACAAACATGAATATTCCTTGTATTCGTTTGTTCTGTTTGTTAGTTAATTTAATGTTAATATTGTTAGTTAAATTTAATTTTCCTTTTATATGAAAAATTAAAAACTCTGTAGTAATGTTATATTTATGAAGTAAATAAAACCAATACTTTCAGATTTATTAGTATATTGGTTTCTGGACATATTAAAAACGTCTTTGTTATTTTTTAGTACCCATAAATACATTTTGAAGAAATTTACTTACATCATAAATGCTATATTAATACTGAAATGTTAGTTTCTAATCAATTTCAAAATACCAAAAATGTGCTTTACCTATAGAATAAAAAGAAAACGACTTCAATATTTTGTGTTTCTAGCTAAATTAGTTATACACACTTTGTAATGTGTTTTTATTTTTACAATCTTAAACCATTTTGAAATACCGGAATTATTTTATATAAAAGGAACATTTCTAAGAAACTAGCAAAACGAACATTCTCGTTCTTGCTTAAACGGAGATATGGTAATGGCTTTTCCAATTTTGTGCCAAACAGCATGCCATGCGGAAAAATTATTATTTAGCGGGTGCCTACCGCATGTAACTAAGTTTTATGGTAAGTTTCAAGTCTAAAGCTTAAGTGGTTAAAGAAATATTGTAATTTTTTGGCCAGACGATTTTCCTGTATTATAAAAATGGCGGATAGTTGGAAAACCCTTTAGGAAAAACTCATTTCTATATCTCTGTTACCGCTTAAACTACAAAATGTAATTATTAATACTGTTCTGTTAATATTGTACATGCTAATTACTCTTATTTCACTAGTCTGTTTCATAAGGGGGAAAACGGTGTAGGTAATATGAGACGGTTTAGTATTTCAAAACATACAAAATAGTGTTTTCGAGATTTATTTTAAAGTGGATCCATTTTATAATACAGTTCAGTATAGGCAAAAAGTCAAATTAGCAGTATTATTCTATAGTATATTTATAAAATGACTAGTGCGAGACGACAACGCTTTGCTTTCATAGATTTAGTTTTATTGTGATTTAACGTTAAACCATGCCTAACAGCCTAATCATCGATAGCATTAATATCAACATTTATTGTATGGATTGCCTTATCCATCGCCGAGATATAAAAATGGTTATACACTTTCAAATCGTCATCATATAAATGAAACCTCGAATAGTTTAGTACGTTATAAATATCATTTATATAAATAATAAAGGACCAAGGACAGAACCCTGGGGTACCCCCCTACAAATACGTTCCCAGGAAGACGACCTCTCACCAGATTTAACACACTGGCATCTTCCAGACAACTAGGACTCAAACCATTTAACAGATTCGTCTGAAAATCTCATCTGCATCAGTTTATCCAATAAACATGTATGATATACACCGTCAAACGCTTTTGAAAAATCAAACAAAATTAATATCGTAGCTTTTCGCTGATCCATAGCTTGGCGAATATCCTCTGTAACAAAGAGCAGAGCTGAACTCGTACTATGACCCTTTCGAAATTTATACTGAAAACTACTTATTTTTATTTTTAGATAGTTACAAACCTGAAAATGCTCTATTTTTTCCAGACATTTAGACAAAGCAGGTAAAATGCTTATAGGTCTGTAGTCCGAAATCTTGTTTTCTGTAGATTTTGTCTTGTTTAGTGGCCGAATTATACTACACTTCCATTTAGTAGGAAAAGTTGATAGGGTGAGAGATTTATTAAAATAGCTTTAATTATAGGTAGTGTGATTGATAGTGTTTCCTTGATGAAGTTAATTGGAATAGAATCGGATCCAACAGCTTTACTCCGAATAGACATCAAGGTTTTCAAGGTTTTAGTGTCATACTGGAAAAGATCAAAGCGATCCATATAATATATGATTTCAGTATTAATTTTCTCTATTAAGTGAATTATTGTGAAAATCAATTATCTGTTTGAGAACCTAACAATTATGAGGAGCATATGTAATTAATTAAAAGTAATTAACTTAACCTTCTTTGCAGCCTTTTCACTAAAAACGATCTTACATAGACAAATACAATTAATTGCACATCGGAATGAACAGGTATTCTATAATTACATCTTAAGACACCACATGGCAGGCAGAAGCTATCCTAGAGACACGAACAACGACCGTAAATGAGGCAAAGTTCACAAGGTAGACGTTTCATCCGAAGAGCGGCCGATTTGAATGGAAAATATAAGTATAAATTTATTGTATTTTAGGCACAATTTTACTGTTATTTCAAGGCTGTTTACTGTAGTTTTAAGTATATTAGAATTTATCGATTTTATTATTTACAAGAAGTAGGTAATTCATTTTCGTATGCAGGTACAAAGGTAGGTAAGTACGTCTACTTTCTTTTTCTCTCTTTTTTTTTTGTCCCTCAATGTAAAATGTAATTACACATTTTGTTGTATTTAAATGTATTTTATTTCAGTATTTATTTTTATTTATTGTCCTTTCTCCAATGAACTCGGAGTAACGCTTCCAAATCGGAATGATTCCGAACGTACCGAATCAGATACATTCGGAAATGATCGGAACTTAATAATACTCGGAATCAGCAAGAATTTGATTCTGGAATATCCTGACAATAGATCAACAGTGTACAGGTGCACTTACAGGCCAAATAAGTGATATTATTCGAAGGCAGCCCAAATGCTGCCTGCACCCGTCGGTGTGAGCCCACCAGATGGCGCTCTCTGTTGTATGAAGTTAATAGCTTAGTGATAAAATGTTGAAATCACAAAATAGTAACTAACTTATAAGCTAAACATTCATGTTTGTTAGTTTTAAAATATTTCCGACTCCCCTTTTGTTTCTACTAAATTGACAATATCTATTGCTAGAATGGCATGGACAAAATTAGGCTTAACTCAATAACACATGAACATTTAATAACAGTTTTATTAAAGCAAATTTTATGTTTTTTTAATATTTAAAGCAAACTATAGATCAATCTGAAGTACTTAAAGAGACGTCTTCACAGTTTCAATCTCAATATTCAGCTTTCTGGCTCAGAAAGAATATTTTTATAAACGCAATAAATTCGTATTCCGTCTGCTGGGAAATCAAGTTTTCGGTGCTTGAAACATAAACAGAAATATACAAATTGGTGAGGGTATAAACATTTCTAAGGTTCTTATTAATAAAAAACAAAATATTCAGCTCAAAATAGCCTACACTTGAATTAAGGTGACTTTTACAAAGTATGATTTCAACATTATTCAACAATTTAATAAGTAAGAATTCAGATTTGTATTTGAAAATACAATCTTCTTATAATACATAGTCTAAGTCAAATTCCTTTGAAATAATAAATTAAATCTTACAACCATTAATTTTAAAGCTATGCCTTTTCCACATAAATAACAAAATAAATTTATTTTCCAGGTATAAATAAGAAAATATTAAAATTATTTAAATGACCACATTCGAAAATAATAACTGTCTTCTACGAATCACGTGTATATAAGTTCAACATTATGTTAAATGTCGAGCAAGTTTATAATAATAATTGCAGCAAATAATCTTAGCATCTAGAAAAACTTTTTTTAAATTTATTTACAACTATGCATAAAAGGATATTTAGCAATTCAAATTTCATATGAATGTCCATTGTTTGCTGGCGTGTCACCCACCGATGTACTGTTAGGTATATACTCCGTTCACACATGTAATTTACATGCATTCAAACAACACAGTTCAAGAGGCTAATTTTTTTTTCAATTGGTTCATCTTACTGAATAGACAATTTACTTCATCATTATCTTGCTGTGGAAATATATGTTTGTGACCCTCTACACTCCTATTGATTTCTTTTGAGAGGGTGTTCATCTTGAGGTCACGATGAAGATTGCCATAGAGGATGAACATTGCGGATTAACAATACTGGGCAAACTTGTGTATTGTACTAAACTTTATCTTCTTTGTACAACCCCACATCTGTAATTAATTCATATGTCCACTTTTTTTCAATATTTGCCTGTAGAGAAGCAGTTTGTTGTTTAAGCGTAAGTACCTGGGTGACCGAGCATCGCTCTGTATTTTTTTGTAATTTTTTTAGGAAAGTATGTAAATACGAATCACATACTGAATAAATATAAATATTTTTCGATCTTACGTACATATGAACGGAAATAATAAAAAAAAAAAACATGAGTGCAATTGTATTGGTTTAACATTTTGTTAGAATTTAATATCTGCTATACTATAGTATTTCTTTTTACAGTTGATCTATTACTACGTATATATTTGAATACAATCAGTTTTATCATGACTAAATCGGTTCTTAACAAATACTCCCTTCCATACAATATTGCGGGTATGTCGAGGATTTTCATTTGGAAGACGCACTTTTAACGTAGTTGGTCGCTTAACTCTCGAAAATGCAGCATATAACATGCCATGCATGAATACTGACGATCTTAAGTCAACGCCGACAAATTCGAATGTTTGGCCTTGAGATTTGTACTGTCATGGCAAATGCAGATCTTACTGGAAATTGATGTCGCTGCATGGTACATCCCAGATGCCCTTTTGATGAGTCAAGAGTTATCCTTGGTGTATGTACTACCTCTTTGCCCGATTGTTCACTAGTCACGATTTTTGCCTTTAATATGTTGTTAAACAGATTTGTACTTTATAGAAATACAAAGAATGCAGAAACTGGTGAAAATTTTTTCAGAACGGTTAATAACATCACAAAAATTATGTTTTAGTTACGTTTGGTGTTTGATAAATAGTACATAAACATCTGGAACTAAAATTAACAAATTACCATCTGTTTGTAAAACAACTGAATTGTATCTATAATGCATCTATTCGCCTACTTAGGGACTTCAAAGTGGTATATAAAAGAAGTTCAGACTTTACTTAGGTGAAAATAGCTACTTAGCGCATTTTTGAATTCACAAGACCTAGCGCATTCGATTCCTGACGTCAAAAAACAATTTTTGCTAATTTTCATCCAAATTGTTAAAGCCGTTAGCGAGATCCCTGGAATAAATTTATATACAAATATACAAGAATTGCTCGTTTAATTAGATTAGATTCAAAGTTTCTCCCAGTATATTTGGTAAAGTACCGCATTGCATTATCAATTCTTCTTTCTTTTTTTGACACACTCCTTCCATTGTTGATTAGTATCAAGTGTCATTCCCTAGAATTTATCCATTAGTTAAAATTATTACATTAGTATTTCAATAGGATTGGTGTTTTTTTTGTGTAAACTTAAATTTTTTTTATTTAAATTTAATTATTTTTAATCTGCATTCATTTTTCAAAATGATAAATCTAACAACCATCGTTTGTGTATTTTGTGTTGCCTCTTCCGCAATGTTTCCGGTCGCAAAAGTCGTAGTATCTGATTCGACTTCTTAAGAAATGACCCTGGTATAAAAGAAAAGTTTACGGAAAATTTACCATTCAACTCTTCTCGCCATTCTCCTCTTAGTTCTTTGTTTTTAACTCTGAAACTTTCTAATATGTAGGTTTTTAGAATCTGAAGAATCATCTCTGGAAGATGACGCTTAAGTTTATAGATTTATTCTCTGTGCAAGACCTTGTTAAAAGCCTTTACATCATCTAAAAATATATTTGAACCTACTTTGCATATATTGAACCTACATGTGATATATTATACTTGATCTTTAGTGGTGTGTTGTTACGAGAGTGTAGCAGGTACCTTGCAGAAACATTTATATTAATTAGTAACTATGTAGAAATAAGGGTCACTAACAGTAGACATGGCATATTGGCTAGTAGACAGTTTGTTGGGAACACAGTTTAGAGTGAAACTAAGGAGGAGGGCGATAGTTGGAAAGAACCAGCAAATGTTACGTTTTTCCGCGAGTAGACTCATTAAGGAGGGTTATTCATCATACTTTTGACTTCATGTGTTAGTTTGGTTGTAAGTTCGGACCAGAAGAGGAAAACATATTTTTACTTTGAATTAGAGGAGGGCCGGTTTAATTCGTCGAAGGAACTTGTACTAGGAACGGGATTGCAAAAAATACCAGGTATTTTATACTTAGTCTACGGTACTAGTACTAGGCAGTCACTGGAGGAAAAAATAATACCAGACTAACCAGATACAGTTACTTCCACTGACAGAGAACAGGTACAGGGTGCAGACTTTAGAGCAGTTAATTACTGTTTGATTGACTTGTAGACTAGACTAGTAGACGCAGGTGTACCGCCCCCCCCCCTACTCAACCACAAGTTTGAAGTTGAACAACCGCTTATCGATTTATTAAAAAAAAACCTTCTGCTCCACAGCCATCCTGACAACGCCTGTTCGTCTGCGAGAGGACAGACGGCAGGGTGTCCTCCTACGAGCGCCCTGTCCAACGAGCGCCATGTCCATCTAGCGCCCACTCTCGGGTTGACGAGGGTCAGAGAGGGGTTGACAGGTCTAGGAGCTTTCCAACGAGCGCCGCATTTCTGTGTCACTCCCTTCGACCACCTGTACTTCTTGTAGTATTTACTTCTGACCTAAATATGAATCCCCTCAAATCAGCTACAAATGTTATAAAACCCTAAATTAAACGTAATATAATCATGCGTATACCATGTGCGATGATTCGTGACAGGCCCACCTTAATTTAGAGGTGCCTTTGATTATAAGTGGGCACGCAATCCTGGCTGGCGCTAACAATGAACCTTTTCGCACTTTTCTTCCACTAATAGAATATTTAAGAGGTATTAAAGTTGACATTTTCTTTAAACTATTCAAGTTATATTTAGAAATATTAAATCCGCTTTTGAGGGGGGATGCGGAATACTACCCCCCCGGAAAACTACCCCCAGGTGAAACGTGACGTCACGAAATCTGCCAACTAACCAATATGGGAGCCGTGTCCGCGACTGGAATACTACCCCCCTAGCAAAAGCGGGTCGCCGGAATACTACATCCCGGAAAACTACCCCCCCCCCAAGCAGGTTCCTACAATTATACTGTTATCGGTAACATATTGTGACTAAACAGTTTAGGTTAGTCCTCTAGTTTTTTTTTTATTCTAATTATATCGAAACTTGAGTGTGCGTGACTGGAAAACTGCCCCCCCTGATCTCTGACGTCAAAATTACGTAGGAACCTGCTTGGGGGGGTAGTTTTCCGGGGGGTAGTATTCCGGCGACCCTTTTGAAGGACATGACCTAATACTGGCATATTAAATTAATTGTTTATACACGTGCTTATAACACGTATGGCACTGCTTACAAAAATTACCGTTTAATTTAGGACAGAATTGAGGTGTTTCATATTTAGGTATCTACAACTTACTAGAAGCAGTGATTCAGTAAATAGCATCCGGTAAAATACCAAATAAAAGATTTGGGAGGTATTTTGTTTAAGAATATTTTTGGAAATAATTTGTTATATTTTTATAATTTTTTTAGTTGTAGTTTTACAAATCCGACAACGGCTATTGAAATAACGTTACTGAAATATTATAAACTATATATAGTTGCGATTATGTATAAGAAAGGTTTTAAATACAAGCATATGGGTCATATTTAAGGGATGTTTTTCGATGTCACTGATCGTGTCAATTCATCGATCAGTAAATACTAACAAGTACAGGTGGTCGAAGGGGGTGACACAGAAGTGCGGCGCTCGTTGGAAAGCTCCTAGACCTGTCAACCCCTCTCTGACCCTCGTTAACCCGAGAGTGGGCGCTAGATGGACATGGCGCTCGTTGGACAGGGCGCTCGTAGGAGGCAACCGACGGCAGACCCCAAAAGGGATATACGCCATCACCAGGGCTCTGCAAGGGTGAACAAGTCTAGGGCCGCGCCACAAGGGATTGATCTTTTCTACAATGAACGGTTTAAGTCATTTAATAAGTAATTTCTCAAAAACGTTTTGGTCAATACGATGTTTTATCATTGGGACCTTTTCCTAATTTGGGATCATAATCACCTCTGAAATCTTTCAATGTCTTTCAACATACTTCAACCTGATCGTACCAATGGTTATGTGAAGACATTTTTCCAATGCTTTGTTTAAATATTTCTATAAATATAAAGATCTACATTTTCAAAAGCCATAGCCAGGGACTTTTTTACCCTTAATGTTTTTAATTGTATCAATATGTTATTTGCGCTATTTTTTTCGAATGTCAAGTTAATGTATCCTTGTTCTTTATTGTTGTTATTATTGTCACCTCTCTAGGACGTAGCCGGAAGGTTTCCGGTAGGTATTCAGCAAACAAATCTGCATTATACCGACACTCATAGTACACGTTTTATATACCCTGAGGGTGTCCTTTGGATAATATACATTTTGAGATATTTTATAGCCTTCCAAATCTTGGTTTTATTGGCTCTATCAACTAAAAATCTACCAAGATATATTATCGACGGACTCATTGCTAATAGTATTTAGTAAATTTAAGACGATTTAACTCAATTTTATATTGAGAAATTCAAGTTTGCTGCCGTTTTCATCACATTTTCCCTTTTTTTATTCATAAATTCCGGCACTATCTCGACATTAAGACATAGTTTATTTTGATCTTCCCTGACAAAGAGAACATGTAACGAATTCAGTAATTGCTTAGTATTATTGGACAAATACTATTAGAATTGTTTATACAATCGGTTGATAAAAAAACATATAATAGGGGATAAGAACGTTTTATTAAAGTTATAAACTGACTTTCAAGACATAAAAGAGTTTCTGTATTTGAAGTAGGTGTCATAATATAGCATGTGTTTGGCGAATTTAATATCTACAAGACGTGGAATGATGCACCCCCATTCCACCATTCTACACGGACTTTTACTAAACGAGTATTACTATAAATTAATATGTGCCTCTTAATAAACCATCATTATGTCATTATTTAGTGCCATATACAATTTTTCTGTACACATATAAAAGGATATGTACATTAAATTCCAACAGAGTTCAATTTAGATATTTAGAGTTTTTGAATATTTAATGAAATGTGAATTGTAAATGTACTGACCAAATATCTAATAAAATATACACAAAATTAAATTTTATAATAACTTTTTAATAAATAAATATGAGATGTATTATGTATGTTTAATCATTGTTTTAAATGAGTTTGAAGATACCTGGTTTCCATAGCCTTATCAATATAAAAAGTCCACATCCATATCTTTTAACGAAGTTCTTTCCACACACAAGTCAAACTATTTAATAAAGTCTAAACAACCAGGTAGCTCAATTAATAACGCAATTTAAAAAATACCTTGTTTATATTCTGTCTAAAGTAAATTATTTACAGACTACATGTGTTCAAAATTATATAATTTTGTTAAGGATACAATTGCCACAAATAAATATAAACAACGTGATTAAAATGAATACTTAAATAATAAAGACATCATTGACTAACATTTATTTTAACGTAATATTAAAAGCATGTTGTTGATAAGGGTTGCAAATATATTTGAGGAGTTTATTGAATATAACCTTTTATATTACTTCTCAAAGGTGTGTGTTTTTTTTTGTGGCAAAGCCATATCTTCCTTAATTTTTTATCAAAATTAATAATTCAAATATCATTTTAAAGCTTATGTTCCCCTCTATTGACGAAATGTAGACAAATAGCTTAAAATCAATGTTTTTGTGAAAAAAATTTATTAAACAAACTTTTCTATGAAAGCTTATATTATGATTCCTAATGAAAGGTGACATCTATTAACAATCTGTTTAACTAGCATGACCGCTGTTAGATTGTTTACATTCTATATGCAAGTGTAATCTATCACCAAAATCTATCAAATTAAATCAACGTAAAGTGTTTTACATTTTTATAAACTGTTATTTATAAACCAAAGTAAGTAAATAAAAGTAATTAACCGAATTAAATCAACGCATTCAATCTGGTAAGTGTAGGACTATCCTAACTTGCAAAATATTCGGCAAGCTAGTTTTAGATGAATTTCCAGAACACATTGTTGTAAGCGTTAGATATCGTGGTGATTACAAACGCCCGTTTTTTAAACCCTCTGTACAATTAAGCACTTAAACTATAGGCCTACTTTTTTCCGAATCATGTAAATTTAATTTTTAAGTACAATAAGCGTTAGTGTGCTAAAACATGTTAATACGTTGGAAAAATATTTGATCAGAATTTAAAAGTTTAGGAATTTGCCATTTTCCTTTATCATTAAGTGTAATGAAGTCTACATCTAGTTTTAAATTGCAATTTAAAAATAATTTTGAAATTATTTTCATTAAATAATAAGAAACTATTAATATCAATTACTGAACATTTAATACATTTTTACAAACATCATATCATTCATAAATAAAATCTCCGTTATCAAAATAAAAATAACAAGAATTAATATTTAACCTAAAATAGTATCCAAGTTAGGATTGTCAGCAGTACAGACCATTTTTTATGTCAAAAAACTTTGCCCAGACCAAAACAATTTTTCTTCAATAAGTAAAATTAAAACAAAGTATACAAATGAATATTAAGAAACAACCAATTTGTTTCTTCTAAATGTATGCTAAATGTTTCTTCTTAGACTAAGTATTTGAGTAATTATGTAATCAATAAATAACATTTAATACAATTGTATTGTATTGAATTACTACATAAGTAATAAATGTAAGAAATTATTGTTTAACTACTTGGTAATTAACCTTAATGCATTTAAAACAAACCTTTCTTTTGCTAATGCATTTATTTACATTATGTTTCTTGTTAGTGCAGTTTAGTACATATAGCACCAATATCATTAATGTATACAAATATAATCGGTTAACGCCAGATGTGTGTACTACTCGTGTACATCCCATGTTAAATTTTCTGATATTAATAACACTAGATTTATTGCTAAATGTATAGTTTATTTTAGTCACTATTCATTCGTTCACTGTTGCCGACGTAGCATGGGAACTGCATTTGCGGATAAATTGCTCCTTTAAAGTAAATCTAAGTCAGCGAGTTAAAGCTATGAAATGTATTATTCTAACTGGTTAGATAAAAGCTTGCTACAAAATTGGTTGGCATAATTTATTTACATTTATATTAGATTACCCAGTTGCCGGATCAGTAAGGGTTCAGTTGTTATCTTGTAAACTACTACTTCGATATTATATCTATAGATGTACTTTACCGTATATTTACTATCTTACAGCATTTATTGTTCACTCCGTAACTAAATATTATAATTATAAGAGAAAGGTTTAGGTTACATAAATAAAATCAAACAAATGTCAGAAACACTACGGATGAAAAAAGGAGTCTTTATTGTTTAACTATCTATGTTCAATTAACATAGCCATTATGAGTGCAATATTTGTATCACTTGTAATAGAGATTCACCAAATTTACTATACAGTAATACAGGAGTCCAGCTAATCCGAACCCCGGTAATCCGAAAATCCGCCTACTCCGAAACAGAGTTCAGAAAAACTACCGATTTTTTTTTAACTTAAAAAACAGAAGAAATGAAAAAGACGTCAGTGAAAAAATTTTTATTTATTGTTATATAAAATAGTTAAATAGAGACTTACATAGAGCCTAATCTTGATGAAAACGCCTGAAACGAAATAGGAATGAAAGCTGGTTACTTACAGTACATGTCGGCTCCATTTATATAATTTGTAGAATAATTTTTAATCACTGCTAAACACAAAGCATTACTAATGTACACACACTTTTAAGTAGAAATGTCAGTGATTTTTTTCTGTCAAAGAGTACTGAATCGACTTGATGATGCAATGTTCCGCCATCGCCGCATGAACATAACATAATTTGGTGTTGATGAAGCGTGTTGTTTGTCGTAGCGTTGCGCGAGGCCCAGAGCATTTGCCGCGTCTGTGTGTGACATGTTTTCAGTTTGAGCGTTTCCCTATTCCTCGCTTTCCTCCAAGTTTGCATAAATTTGTAATAAGCGCACACAGTTTATCAAACTCTCCTAGAATAAACACTGAACTAGATACGGCTAGACTAGTGCTCAGTGCAGTGATTCATAAATATATTTGAAAGGCGGGATGGAGCGAGGTAGTTAATGTCTCGGCACTATGAGTCATCGAAGGAAATGCATTTCCTTTCCGACTTTCACTGAACCTGTTCACAAGCCGATCAACGGTGTATAGAGCTGGCGTTAGCAGATGTCGCCGCACATTATTTACCCATTAACATGTCAATACGTTGATATTATTTATGAAATCCGCCTATTCCGAATTCCCGCTAATCCGAACAGTGTTCGGTCCCAATTAGTTCGGATTAGCGGGACACTACTTTAGTTACACTAGTTGTTTATAACATTGGAGACATGGATACATGTTCTATTTAAAAATTTACAAAACTCATATCTTACTACATATTATAATATAATATATCAGTTTAATTCTTTAAAATAAATATATTATTTGAAATATAATATTGGGTTTAGAAATAAATAAATAACTAATGCATTTTGTGGTCGTTCCTTACTCGTATATATATTTATTCTTGCTATAAAAAACTCGAAAATTATATTTAACATCAAATAATTGAATTGGTAGCTTTAAAACTTTACAATTTATTTGATTTTGAACAGCATAATCTAAAACACTGAGCCTACTAACGTGTAAAATATGTACGTACTAGTCATGTAACTAGTAAGTCCCCGTGAAAAATCGCAAGCAGATTAATTAGATACACATCAGAAGTACAGCATTTAAAAGAAATACTGTTTAAAAACAACAAATTTAATCTAGTCCTATCTAATCTTAGTTTACGTTCTTGACAACTAAGAAATAAATAAGACATACAAACTTGGCATTAGACATTCTATTTTAAACTATATTGGTCTGTTGGTCTGATCTATAGCTATTTCATCAAAAAGTTTGAATTTCTCTTAATTTATCAATATAGTCATACTGAGGACGAAAAGTTTAGTAAATTTTAAAATGAACATTGTTTTAGTTTTGACTGCATGACTGAATTTAAAAAAAATATAGATTACAATAATTATTATTGATTTAAGTAAAATGTATGATCTTTCGTTTTGTTTTCCAAAATGTACATCAGTTGTTTGAGTAAAATATTAAATTACAGGCTCTGTAAATTTACCACATTGAAAATCTCAAATGGCATAGACTCATTCGGAAATAGTTTGTTGTTTACAGGTCTTTTCTCCTTTGAAGTACTAAATAAACAAAAAGAATTGAAACAAATAAACAACGATTCAAAGGAAATTATAACAGCGGTTTCGTCCATTAGCTTCCCTATGCTACGTATTAACACAGTACACGATGCGCATGCTCGTAGGCTGTCTATGCGACGAAGAGAGTAGAAATGATTATCTCTCTCTTTCTTTTCCACCTAGCACTGCACATGCGTGTCTAACGATTCTCCTACAACTGCCTGAAGTATTAGAAGCGGAAATGTTTGCCATAAAGAAGTTTCACTTTAAAACCTACATTTTTAATTTATCAATAATTACTACCAGAAACAGCAGACGTTATCAATACTATATATTAAAATTTCAAAATTTTTAGAAGAATTGAATAATTATTGGCTAGAATAGTTAATACTTATGTAGGCCTACTGTATAAAATTTGAATACCTTGATGCAGAAATTTAAGTTCCAGTGCTTTAAACTTGTATACTTTTAAGCACTATATAGTATTTAAGAAACAAATTTGACTTATTTCAAGTCTCTTGCTTCACGAAATTTATAAGAATGTATTATTATTTATTGCGTTAGGATAAAGTTTACAAGTAATCTTAATTAGATATATTTTTCTATGAACAACGTAAAAAACAGCTGCGCCAAATTTCAGCCCACGTGATTTAATGGTACATGTACTTGATCTTCATATACTGAGATTTTTTATATGAATCACTTTCAATTGTGGACGTGCACCAAACTTTAACTAATTATTTATATATGTTTAATCATTGAATCTTGCAAAATATATTAAAACTGGGGATAATGTTGGATTTTATCCCCGATCAGCAAATCTCTGCTGACGTTGAATTACATCTAGCCCTTACATCAGCAGATATTTTCTAGATCATCTCAGTAATTTATTTCCATCAAGTTCTTCACTACTAAAGTTCATGCCAAGGGTTCTGTCCCATTTTAATTGCAGTACAAGCAATATATATTTCCGGTGATACAGAATGGAGATCTTTCGAATGACAATTGTTGAATGTATGTAATTATTAGTTGTTTGATGCAGAAAATATTACGTACACATTTTATCTATTATATCCATCAGAACATTTTCTGTGTGTTACAAATGAAATGTTTTATTTTATGACTGTATGTGAAATCACAAGTAGACACAATTTAAATCATATTATTTTCGTTTTTTTTTTTTTAGAAATACAAAGTTATTAATTTAATTTTATAAGTGGCTAGTTAGTTAATATTTAAACTATTTATACTAACGACCGTTGGTTCTTGGTAAAATTCCATTATAAATAAATAAATGAAAACTTTTTGTACTATTTCACAAATCTTTATTGAGCCGTGCCGACCTAGGTTTCGCCAGCTACGGCATTATCGAAGGCAACTTAAAGACTAAAGGAACAAGA
>JAGFPH010005887.1:70601-82454 GCA_018207615.1 Philaenus spumarius
TATAGTTTATTACGACGTGTTCCACAACAGTGGAATGAATCATTTTTGAGGTTGATCTGATGATGGTGGCATGAACCACCGAAACCGGTAATCCAGAAAGGATATATTTTAGAGTGCTCGACGGATAAAAATAAGGTAATTAACTACCCATTATTATAATAATTGCATTCTTGGAAGCTAAATAACATCATGTTTAAATTTTCAATCGTTATAGTTTCTTGTGAAGTTGATTTTTTTTAAATATGAATCTAGAACTAAAGGATGCCGTAATATACGTTACATTATTTGCTTTGAGATTATAAACTGTATTTAAATACAAACTTTTATTATCAATATATTTTTTTATACAAATTTAAAGTAGATACCTATTCGTTTAACTTCGGAAACATTCGTACATCTTCGCATAGGCCTAACATATAAACATACTCGATTATTAATTTCTTCACTATAATGTTAATAACATCTAAATCATTTGATCTAACAATATGAAATAAAAAGCAATAATTAAAAGATAGTATGTTTATCTTTATTTAAATATATAACAACGTATGTAAATAAAATGTTTAACAAATAGACCTACAGTTTTATTATAATCCTTATTATTGTATACATTTAAGTTGGTCTCACAATGAAACCGACTACGTGCGACTTTTGGTTGTACGTAGTCGCACGATTACGCAAACTTGATCGATTGTGGGAATGTAATCAGCGCTCTCAGATTGGAATCGACTTAATCGTTCGACTACGTGCGTGTAGATCTGACCTGCGACTTGATTCCATTCAGCTGCGATTTTCATGCGACTTGGCAGTGTTATTTGATGTAGTTGAGGAAAGTTGCTGTGTTTTGTCAGCTCAGATTTCACTGTTTGTAAAATATATAGTTGAATATGTCCGTGTATCTTAAATAAATACGAAAATCGTAGGTAAAGTTGTAGAAAACATTTTGTTACAATTTGATGCAACTAAAAATTTCAATTATTGAGACTGTCAAAATGATTTTTTAAATATGTTTGTGAATTACAAACAATTATAAAATTAATTCAAAATAATTCGACAACATTATAAAAACATCCAAATCCAGTCTGATAATTCAGGAGACAATGTAATGCTTGCAGTAGAATCCTTACGAAGCTGACACCCCTCTACATTATATTCCTCACCAACCAAATAAATGTATACATTTTCTGAATTACGTCATGAAGTTTAAGCTCTTTCTGACAGAATCATTCCTCTAGGAAGCAAGTGGCGACTGGATAAATCCTTGCCGAAGGTTCACTTTGAATTTACGAATATTTTGGTTACATATTATTTTGTTGAATATACTAAAAACCTTATTAAATTTTGAATCCAATCCGAAGATAGTAATTGACTTGGAACGCTTTAGTTTTTACTTTATTTTTTAAAAGAATCATCAGTAATACATTTTTACCTCGAACTGTTTTCAAGTTACTTTAATTACAATAATTTACTACTAATGTTTATTACAGTGATCAAATTAGTAATTTTTCTATGCATAAACCATATGTATTAATAAAACTACAAAAGATGTAGGTTATTTAGAATGTACAATGAACAATTTTAAATTCCCGTTTCTGAAAAATAACACAGTATTTGTGAAAATAAGTAATATGAATAAATGACATGTAACATTTTTACTTAATTAGAATTAGGTCTACATATTAGTGTACTTAATGAGTCTAATATCTAAATTACGTATTACCTGTTGCAATACAAATATAAACAAAATCTGAAAGTCTTTAATCAAGACTTGGCAATTAAAGAGTCAAAATCCCGGCACTTCACAAAATGCAGACACACCAAATTCGAATTTGATCCAGATGAAACGTAACTTTAAAATTAATTTATCATCATTAAATTCATGCCCTGTAATACTGATCCTAATATTCGTTTACGACAAATGGTGTGGGTAAAGAGTTTGGTTAAACATTATAACAATCTTCACAGTATTCATGTGATCGTGTCATTGGTGCTGCACATTAAAACTATAACAAAGTACAGCAAACATAATATTGTACTTAAAAAAAGTTGTAAGGAAGGATTTACATTTTACAAAGAACGGTGCTATATTTCTCTATTTTCGTTTAATTGTTCCGGAAATTTATGTAGATATTCGGAAATGCAAAATATTTCAAATAAATTAGATCTAGTCATCGTACAATTTTAAAATGAATTCAGATATGTTTTTTTAAGTGCATAAATCATCATATTTAATAAATATGAATTTTCTGAAATATAAGAAAATCATTTTTTAAATAAATATACGCGAAATGGTTCGACAAAAAATTATTTTTACTATTAGAAATACCTTAGTCCTCAAGCGATTCAATTGTATAAAGCGACTATTCAATTAATTAACTATTAGTTTTGTCTATTTTTAGTGATCAAATTATTTAAGATTGGCAGTTTATGAACATTCATACATAATTATTGCTATTTTTATTTGCAGAGAAATAGTTGCATTTACAAGTATAACTAAACACCCATGCTTAGATTTAGTCAATTCCGCATTGTTATTACCTCCTTTTTCGCACTGTGCCATTTTAAACGAAACTATACAATCTATTAGTTTATAAAAATCATAGTTTTGATTTGTAACGTTTGTAAATATTCTTTATAACTTTACTTGAATGTTCACAATAAATAAGTAGGCTTAACATATTATTGAGTATATATATTGTATAAAATGTAAAATTTAGATTTTTGAATTACAGGTGACGAAGAACTAATATTTACCAACATTCAGATATTTCAGATTTGAAAATCTATATAAATAAAAATGTAAATGTGCGTTTGTTCAAAATCGATAATCTCCTAAAGTTATTCATCGATTGTTTTGAAATTTTGACACAAACTTTCATTTGAATAAAGCGTGTTTTTTATAAATACTTTTTGAAAAACTGCAGCATCTATTGAACATAAAAACAACAAAAAATATACTCAATATATAAGAAAGATCTAAGCGCCATTTCATATATGTTTATTGACTATAATAATAACACTAGTCAGATGTTTCCTACAATATTTCCACTATCAGAAGATTTCAAACTTCAAACAGTTATTTGTACATCTAACTTTTAAGATAGGTTTTTGTGAACAAAGCTATCTGTAGAAGTAAAAACAACACACACTATCTATACTAATATTATAAAGAGGTAAAATTTGATTGTTTGTATGTAGGGACTAATCTTTGAAACTACTGAACCAATTTAATAATTTTTTAAATAAAAAGCTACACTATCCCTGAGTAACAAAGACTAGAATTCATATAGATAAAAACTATTTTTATTTCAATATTTGTAAATTTAGTTGGAACAAATTGACAATAGTTGGGAGTTAAAACCCATAGCGCCTAACCGTTGTATACCAATAAATAAGCGACATTATGCAAAACTAAAAACGACAGTTGAAAAATGAAACTTATATAATTTAAAACGTACTATGTTCTCAAAAACATAAATTATGAGTGTATGTTGCCGTTAAGGCAGTTAAATAAATTAGACACAATTTTAGGTTAGGCTGATGATCCAATACATATTTCTTAAAATTTATTTACATTCATTACCATAGCAACCAATTGAATACAATAACAGATAAAACAGTTGATTCGGATGTACAGCGTAGTACAAAATAATATTTTAAGTTAGGCCTAACTGAACCAACACATTTTTCAACACACACAAACCAATAAAAACTTGCGTTATGGAATTTAAAACAAGAAACAACCATGTTTCATCCTAATTAAAAATAAATAAGACGCATTATAATTTAATAGTAGGCATATTTATTTATTATACGTACTGTAATTGATAGTGAGTAACCAATATTAACAGCTGATTTCAAAATATGTATTTATAACTTTTTGGTTAGGGTTTTGAGTGAAGATCTGAGCCTTTCTGATTCTTTTAACCTTCAGTATAAATGTTGTTGTAAAATATGAGAAATAATTTGATTTGAACATTTAACATTATTGACCATCTTATTTTTCAGGTCATTATTAATACTCATTATAAATAAAACATAACATATTTTTTTAGAAGGTTCCATCGGGGGTTGCGTGCGGAGATTAACTACTGTTTATGTTTACGTAGATTAATTTTACAATTGACAAACAATTCTACATAATATCATTGCGAATTATAAATAATTAAAATAAATATATAAATGCGTTTTTATGTCTATCAATTTGTCTACTTAATACCCAAATCGAAACCTACTTCTCAAACTTGTTTCACTACTCCGACTTCAAATGTAATTAATAATTAGAGCCTCAAATAATCAAATTGTTAAACTTTGAAAACCAAAAGTGAATGGTAGATGTATTATTATAACACGGATCAGCATATTTAGTTTGACGTTGATTTTTACTTCTAGTCCTTACGTCAGCGAAACTGTCTCATTAATTTACTTCAACAAGTTCTTTATGACTAAAGTTTACTTCTCTTGTCAACATTTCCTAGAACGTAAATAGAAAAGATGCAGATTTTTTGTTAGTGATGCAGGCATACTGTTTGATTGTTAGAACAGACAAAATAGTTAGGTAACAGTTATATCGTTTTTATGGGAACTATTGGAAGACAAAATGTCGATTTTTTTGGCTTAATTTAAAATAAAAACGAATGAATGGATTTCAATATGCCAAAGTTCGTATTGTCAACTTGAATTGATTTTGGCTTTATCCATGTGATAATTGACTAACGTTTGTTGAGTAAATAAACCGCAACATACAAGATAATATTGTGGTGTAATCAGGCAAAGTAGTTTATCCTATTTAGCAAGCGTGTTGTCTTAGTGTGAAAATATAAAATTGTATAAATTAGTTTACGTTCCAAGCAAATTTTCTCAGCAAAAATCTCAGCACCTGATAGACTAACACCTACACCTCTTGTGCAAAGTATAATTAGCAGTTACATCTACCGTCGTTTTTATGAGAAAATTTTATTTGATTTAATTTAAAATAGAGACGAAGGAATGGATTTCAATATGCCAAAGTTCGTATTGTATACTTTAATTGATTTTGGCTTTATCCAAGTGATAATTGACTAACTTTTGTTGAGTAAATAAACAGCAAAATAGATTTTTTATGCAAAATGTAGTTTAAGATATTATTGCGGTGTAATCAGGTAAAGTAGTTTATCCTATTTAGCAAGCGTGTTGTCTTTGTGTGAAAATATAAAATTTTTATTTGTAAATTAGTTTACGTTCCAAGCAAATTTTCGTTTATAACTAATTGCTATGATTAGTTTAGGCAGATAATATAACTTGCTGCAATTGGAATAGTTCTTTTGGAGGCAAAACATGCTAGTTATCATGTTTATGTTAAAACGTAAGTAATAGGTTTTTGTGCCACCAGATCTCAGCACCTGATGAGCTAGCACTTACACCTCTTGTGCACCGTATTTTCAGCATGTTTTGGAATTCATTTCTTCAGTTAACTACATTCATGAAAAAAATCACTTAAACCCCTTGTGCTCTAAGGGCCTCAAATGTAAACTTAGACAATAAGTTTCTTCATTTTTTAGGGTACAAGAAACACTAAACTTAAGCTTGGTACATTTAGACGTCTTGAAAAACATTCACGGCCTCTAGTATATTAATATGTAGATCAAGATATTGCGTGTGTATTTTTTGTATTCTATTGTCATTTAAAAAATGGTAGGGTCTAAAATTTGCGGGATTACTGAACTTTGTGTGAGATTTTGCAAAATTTTATCTTTTAATTAACCAGTTGTATTTTAATAAGCAGAACGTATTATAAAATGTTTAACATATTATTATTACACCTTAAACTGTTGAAACATTGTTTACTTAAATGAATTACTTTGTATTTTACCTAATCATAATTTAAATTTTAGGTACTTGTACAGAAATTTTACAAGACTGAGTACAGACAAAATAGTTGTCTTAAAGTGATGTTTATTATAATTTCAAGAATGTAATGATGTTTTATTTAACAGGTATATTGCCGAATCTTTCATACGTGAAAGATAAAGATACAGGTAAATTCATACGTGAAATAAATAAATACTGTAATTGTAAAAGTCATGCATTGGGGCTATTGAAAAGACTGTTAATACTCAGTACACCAAGAAAATGAAGAAATCGTTTTATATCGTTATGAAATGGTGTAATTAACGTTAGTTAGTTGAAACATAACTGTATACTTTCTACAATATGTTGTCATGGTATCATATCATTATAAAATATCTCATAATGGATATGCAATGTTTTTATACAATTTTAATAGTTCAGAATGTACAACATAATCCATTATTATTACGTTTTATTTAGGCATTTAAACACAAATTAAATGTAATTTACTCTACTGGATCCTAAGGGCAAGCGCAATAACACGTTTAGGGGTATATTTAGTACAGTTTGTAATACAATTGCTGTTATTTAAGTTCTATATGTGAAGATTGAAATATTTGTGTACTAGTAAACAGTCATATATTTGTAAACCGATAATAATTTACCTGATTTCAGATCCTGCGATTCTATATTTCTGTTTGGTATTATTTTGAATACTAGTAGTTCTGTGAACAGTAGTCCTAGTTCGTTGAAATAATAAATGTGGTTTTGAGCTTAGGTTAAAAATAGTGTGCCAGTAAGAAAGTAAGTAGAAGATTTAGAAAGTGAAAAAATATTTTGCAATTTATTCCTTAAGTACCAGGAGACCGAGCTAAAGCTCGATTATAAGCAGGGCTATGATTTCAATAATAAATATTGGATTATTGAGTTTTGAGGTTAGGCCTGTAACATTAAACAACTAAATAAAGGGTATATACAACATTAGGCTTACCTGTAATAAAAATGCAGTTTAAAGGATTAACCATAATCTCAACGCTATGCCTCAGAAATAAGTCAGGCCTAAATTAAAGTTTAATATTTCAATATCGATCTAGGCCTAGGGCCTAGTTCGCTCACGTCAATAACTATTATTGCAAATTTCCGTGAACATCGTTTAGGTTAGGCCTATAAAATTAAACAACTAAATAAAGGGTATGTTTATTTAGCAGAAGTATTCGTTGCCATGGTAACTATAAATAAATACAACATTAGGCTTACCTCTAATAAAATACAGTTTAAAAGAAAACAGATGATTATTGTAATGGCATTGAAAACATTTGCATCAGCTGTGCTTCGTTTAAAAGAAAACAGATGATTATTGTAATGACATTGAAAACATTTGCATCAGCTGTGCTTTGTATTGTTTAAAATGGACAAATTTCACTTTTTAATTTAATAAAAAGACGTAGAAAACGAATTTTCCCAGACTGGTGACCATTTCCAATCGATTTCTCGTGGCCAAAAGCCCCATATAAAATCAAAAAATCAAAAATCCTTAGACGGAGATTCCAGATCTATTTAGCAGACAGACAAAATTATCTCTCGCTTTAGAAGATAAGATAAAGTTATCAAACAGTTCGGCTCTAAATACTGTGTGGTGCAACAAAGAAACAAAATGAATAAGAGAATGTAGTTGGTAAAGGACTAGAACTCAGTAAATGCTACGCAACGCCAATCGGGCTCCTTATTACGGCTCACCATCCACAACTCACAGTCAAAACGCTCTCTCTTTCTCCCTCTCCATAAAATTATAAGGTTTTATGAAGATATCTTAAGAATAAACGTAAAAAACATAGTTAAAATACAAAAACTTGGACTTTTTTGAACAAATTTGAAGTTTGTGGCCATTTTTGAGTTTACCGTTAAAGGTACGAAACAAAAATCAAGGTAGAAATTTTGTATAACATCAAATTTGCTACCCGCAAAATATTATTAGTTTTCAATTCGACTTACGGTAAGCTACAAACTGGCTTTGGCTTTGAAAAAACCCTTAACTGAGAGAAACGGTGCGGCTGCCATTTTTATTTTATTTAAGGGATTAAAAATGGATAAAACCGTATATATACATCGTTCGACCTATGAATAAGGAAAATGCATACAAAAAATCATGACAATCTGTCAAGGCGTTTGGCCGTCTCTGTGAGACAGACAGATGAAATGCCGAACGGTGGAGCTAAAACGGAGACCTTGCTTCGCTCGGTCAACTATTTATAATGATTAGTGAAATTCCAAATTTTGTGTGTTGATTAAATACTTTAAACCTAAAAAATAAGGATTAAATTGCAATTTTTCAAAAATAAAAACGTCAATCTTTTTCAAATTATTTAATGTTTGTTTCTTGACCTGATTACTGTTTGCCAGTTGAACTAATGATGGCTTTGAAGGGGCAATTAAGTTAAACGCCAGAAACTAGGTTCGAACCTGCGCAATGTGCTAGAGGTGAACACTAAACTTTATCTACTGCATCAATCTGCTCTACGTTAAAAAAAGTCTTAGTTAAACACATTGACTGTAAAGACTGAGTCAGCTGTTTTTGTATTCACTGGAGATAAACGCATTGTAGGGGTAACGAGAGTTATGAAAGGATTTAATTTAGTGGAAAATGATTGTCTTTCGTTCCCTAACTTTGAAACAACTAATGTCACGGCTTACATACTTAATGCATATAAGACTCAAGATGGGTCTTATAAACTACATAAATAAATGTTATTACACCTTATGCAAATAAATTTATTCAAATCTGTATAAGGATTCGAGTTATTATTATTACTTTCATAAAAGCTGTTATTTTTTCAACTACAGCTTAAATATTTTTAATAAAAGGTATTTTATGATTGAGTTATCTTGATGAGAAATAAATTACAAATGAACAGCAACTCTTAAAATCGAAGATTGAGTTATATAATATACGTAGATATATAATTCAATTTGTTACTAGACCTCCAATATCTTAACATTTGCTGTGGAAGCCATTGTGTTTGAACCATAATTTGTTGTTTTTATTTTAAAATACTTTGTATGTATCAATAATGAATTGGATTTACAATAATGTTGTTTTAGGTAAAATTTGTACACAATCACCCGTTACAATCTTGATTATAATTTTTAAATAGGTTAGATAACATTGTGCCGTTATTTAAATAGCGCACCACTAATTGAAGCAAAAAGCTCTCTGATTAAACTTAACTGCTTCCTGCCCAATACACTGAACGCCTACGGTACCTAGCGGATAGAAGACGTAACAGAGAAACAGCTGATTGTTAACATAGCACTGCGCATGCGTGGATAAAGGCAAGAAATGCGAGCCTCCGTTAGTCATGCTTTCTTTTGTTAATCAAAATTGAACTTGGAGACCTTCGTTCGGACACAGATAAAAAGACTTGAAAACCGCATGGCGACGTGAACCTTTGCAAGATGCGAAGTGTACGAGAATCAGTAAAAATTTTAAATCTAAAATTAGTCTTTCGAAGGTGCGATATTTTGCGATATAAATGATAAAGACTAGTTGCGTCGCGAAGGTCTTTCGCGGACGCCAAGTTTCGTTCGTTAGTTAAACATGTGATTACGTTAAACACTTTGACATCAATTGCCAGATAATCATTTAAACAATTTCTTAATTAATTTTACCATCTGAGTTGCTATATTAATTTTTAATGTTGTAAATTTTAACTATAATTATATATCTGCAGTTACAGAATAATTTTGTTAATCCATAAGTAAATTTACCTATACAGCCATTTCTATACAGCCAATAAGCCTTCAGCAAATTTTAGTTTAAAAAATAGTTGCCTTTTGTGCTAAATAAAGGAGAAATATGTTAAGTAAGGCCATAGTCTCTGTTCAGATTATACTGTTATTAATTTTATAAAACAATATGCTACCATACAGTTTCTTGCACGAACAAACTTTCAGTTTCTTGCACAATATTGCAATTCTGTTTTGCACATGCTTTTTGCACTTAACCTTTTGGTTCTGAAACTAAAATTTGTTTCATTTTGTTACCCGGGTACGCAAAGTAAATGATAGTTTTATACTATTCATGCGCTGACTTTCAAACATAAAACAAGTCAGCTGTTCCATTGTTCGTTTATTATTTCCTAACCTGACATTGATATTATTGATAGTGAGTTAGTCTATTTAAGAGTTGTCATAACTTAAGACGTTAACTTATTTAATAATGAAAATAAGTGATAGTGAAGTTGAATGTGTTAATACTCCTCCACAAATAATTAAAACTGCAAGAAATGTAACTTTGAACTTATTACCTTCTAAGCCGCGGGAGAAATATCTCCACAAATTTTGAAAACGATACATGTAACACTTAGTATAATCTTATGCACTACACGAGCAAGATGTCTTTGCTGCATTCAAGAAAATTTCCGCCTCGGCTTCAGCAAGCGTAGGAAAAATCTTATGTGCAACACGAGCGCAAAGTGTCATTGCTGGGCGTCAAACGTTTCTCACGTGCAGCAAAGTGGACTTTGCGCACACGTTGGTCAAATAGCTATTTAGTTACTGTAAAAATGCTGTGATATTTCATTGACAGTACACCAGTGGACACAATATTTGCGAACATAGTAAAAAAATACAATAAAACCCAAAACAACGAAGATATCGTTACACAGATATAATAACATACAATGTACTAAAATGCCGTTTAATTTTAATGAATCCTAAAAAATACAATTACATGGGGAAATATTATATAATCCGATTAAATGAATTAATTTAAGTCGTTCAGTTGTTGATTTATGCGTCTTAAAGTTCTACTGGGAAAAGTTCAAAAGTTATTTTAATTGATTTTATTAAATTTTCCACCACATTAGAAATTTATAAAATTTTTAATGTTTCTTATTTGCAACAAAAAGCATTTAAATATAGTGACAGATGTTTGAATTCATGCATAAGTATGAAATTAAAAATGAACCATCATCATATTAAACATATTAATTTATTTACAACATATTTAAATATTACACTATATCTTAAACATAGGCCTACATTAACATTTAAGACTATACATTAAAATTATATTAGACATTCTATTCCAATCTGTCACCTACAGTTTAATTAATTATGTCTGCAGAATACACTTGTTGTATATAATGATATGTATTAAATGTGTTCTTGAATTTGTTCTTGTATTTAAAGAATTAATATTAAAATTTATAAAATCTTTTATCCGGTATGTCATACTAATCCACTGTTGGTTTTAATGATTATTTATTTTAATTTATTTATAAATTTGCTAATCCCTGGGCTACAATGTTAAAATTTTAATTTGACTGTACATTTCAATACATTTTTAATTTGATGCATTCTCAAATTTTAATGCATTCCCGCATTGCAGAGGTATTTTAAATTGAAAACAACATTCATTGCTATAATATAATGGATTACCGAATATATGGTAAAGGTAAAGACGAAATTAAAACAAATTTTGCAATTAAATACCTGACCAACATTATACATTTTCTGAATAACGTTGGGGGAGGTTAAGCTCTTCATGACATGATCATTCCTCTAGGAGACATGTGGAGACAGGATAAACCCAGGGCCGAGAGCTCATTTTCCATTTACGAATATTTTTGTTGTTGCTAAGAACTTTTTGAAAGAAGTTTAGAAAATATTTAACTTAGTAATTTATGCAGATATATCAACTTCCTCTTCCTAAAAATGCTTTCTGACGATATCATGTTATTTAAAATGTTACACATATTTGCTTATTTCTCGACATGTAATCAATTATGAGCTACATTCTAATAATGGTAATAATGTTAATTAGAAGTAATAGATCTGTAATAATTACTAAAGAATAACTATTATGGCGAGTATGGCAAGACACGTTAACATTTTGATCTCTGGCATCTAGTCAGTGTTAAAACATTTGTTATGATAAATAAACACGACTATAATTTAAAAAATTTTACAATAAACTAAATCTTTTAGTTTATTTGTGTTTTATTATTATAAAGGGCAAATATT
>JAGFPH010005888.1:6888-20586 GCA_018207615.1 Philaenus spumarius
CCCCCCAAACCCCCCTAAAATTTCAATTTTTTTGAAAACCTTTCTTAGTGAACACCTATGGCCCTAGAGAAAGGTACATACCAAATTTCGTTTCAATCCGTTCAATAGTTTTTGAGAAATCATGATCAGTGAGTCAGTGGATTTGGCTTTTATATAGCCTACAGGGTGTTTACAAACTCCCTGAAAATATTTTGTGTATTTGTTCCCTCAAGACAATCAAAAAACGTCATATAAATAACGGTCTGAAATGCCTAGTTTTCAGTCTGTCCGTCTGTGTTTTTTACAAATTATTTTATAACTTGAGTACTATTTTAGATAGAAACTTCAAATTTGGCAAAAACGTGTACCTTGGTAGGTCAAACAAGTGTATAAAATTTCGTTACGATATATTAAACAGTTTCAAGATGGCGGCCATTTAAAATCTTTGATGTTAAATTTCACGAAAACCGTAATTTATATAAAAAAATGTTACCAGTAATAAATATGTAGAATTTTAAGACGAACAAAATCATACTTTATTTGCTACAATCGGATAACAAATAACTGAGTCATGAGACATTTACCTAATTATGTAACAACTATTCACGGCTAATTGTTGTTTATTGTTCAAACTAATTTAAACTATTGTATTTATTGAAATGTTAATGCATTTTGTTAGTTTGTCGTCAAGTCAAGTGCAGGACAACTCATATGTATACTACAGCTTTGCTGAACTGTGTAAGCCGTGAATAAGGTAAATAAATCAATCGAAGTTTTTAATCACACACGAAAACTTTTTCCGGGGACCATAATCGGTGCTCATTTACCACTCCCGACCTTAGGTCTCACCATAAGGGTCACTTCAATAGCTGTGGAAATTCGCTAATAAAGTTCTGTTCTACAGAGTAAGAATTAGCAAACGTATATGTTTTAAACATTTCATTGTTACCATTGTACCAACTGTAAGCCGTATAACAATATGAGAAAATTCCGTTCAGTAGGAACTCTACAGACAGCAGTGGGAAGGGGTAAGGTCGTATTACTTGTGCCTGATTGGAAACCCAATACGACCTCTGCCCTCTGCCCAGTGTGAAATCAATTCAATGCTTGCAACCTGTTCCAGTCATTCGCTAAGGTCAAATTATAGCAAACAATCTTACAGTCGTCTATTTTATGGAAAAGGTTAATACCATCTCTAAATAGCTTCTATTTAGCGTTTATGAAGTGAGTAGCTGGCCCAATCCGGCTTTGCACAGATAGTTAAATGTATATTAACATACAAAATAGAATATCAATAAATATATTACACTATGTATTTCTTATGGGGGAGTTTTAGTTACTTTGACCCCCAAACCCCCCTAAAATTTCGAATTTTTGAAAACCTTTCTTACCGAGTACCTAGGGTTCTAGAGGTAGCTACATGCCAAATTTCATTCCAATCCGTTCGGTGGTTTTGTAGAAATCGTGATTTAGTAACTTTGACCCCTCAAACCCCCTCTAAAATTTCTAATTTTTTAAAAACCTTTCTCAGCGAGCACCTAGGGCCCTAGAGGAAGCTACATACCAAATTTCATTCCAATCCGTTCGGTGGTTGTTTTTTAGCAACTTTGACTCCAAAACCCCTTAAAATGTCGAGTTTTTTTAAAACCCTTCTTAGCGAGCGCCTAGGGCCCTAGAGGAAGCTACATACTAAATTTCATTCTTGACCCCCCAAACCATCCCTAAGATTTCAAAATTTTTTAAACCTTTTCTTATCAGCACCTACGGCTCTAGAGTAAGCTACATACCAAACTCATTCCAATCCGTTCAGTAGTTTTAGAGATATCGTGATTTAGTAACTTTGACTCCCCTCCAAACCACCCTACAATTTCGAATTTTTTTAAACCCTTTCTTAGCGAGCACCTATGGCCCTAGAGGAAGCTACATACCAAGTTTTATTCCAATCCGTTCGGTGGTTTTGGAGAAATCGTGATTTAGAAACTTTGACCCCCCAAACTCTCTCTAAAATTTCGAATTTTTTGAAAACGTTTCTTAGCGAGCACCTAGGGTCCTAGAGGAAGCTACATACCAAATGTCATTCCAATCCGTTCGGTGGTTTTGGAGAAATCGTGATTTAGTAACTTTGACTCCCAAACTCCCTCTAAAATTTCGAATTTTTTGAAAACCTTTCTGAGCGAGCACCTAGGGCCATAGAAGAAGCTACATACTAAATTGCATTCCAATCCGTTTGGCTTTTTTTTTAGTAACTTTGACCCCCCAAACTCTCCCTAAGATTTCTAAATTTTTAAACCCTTTCTCATCAGCACCTACGGCTCTAGAGTAAGCTACATACCAAATTCATTCCAATCCGTTCAGTAGTTTTAGAAAAATCGTGATTTAGTAACTTTGACTCCCCTCCAAACCACCCTACAATTTCGAATTTTTTTAAACCCTTTCTTAGCGAGCACCTATGGCCCTAGAGGAAGCTACATACCAAGTTTCATTTCAATCCGTTCGGTAGTTTTAGAGAAATCGTGATTTAGTAACTTTGAACCCCCAAACCTCCCTAAAATTTTGATTTTTTTTAAAAAAAACCTTTCTTAGTGACCACCTATGGCCCTAGAGGAAGCTACAAACCAAATTTCATTCCAATCCGTTCAGTAGTTTTTGAGAAATCGTGATCAGTGAGTCAGTGGATTTGGCTTATATATATATATATATATATATATATATATATATATATATATATATATAGATAGATTTCACTTCCAGTTTAGTATCATCACACTGCTTCAAGGAAACTTCAAACAAAAATTGAAAAATCTTTTCAGCAGCCAACAGTTCGAACAATCTAGGAGGTGATTCAGGAAGGACGGTTAAACTACCAGGACATGTTGTACTAGTGAAAATAAAGAAAAACGTTCCTAAAAACATAGGTTCGGAAATGCATTGTTTTCCAGATATCCGCCATTTTGTTTTTTATATAAAATCATTCATATCTAGAGAAATGTATGCCTGTTTGAGTTCAAACTTGGCATGAAGTTTTAACCTAACAATTACCTATCTTAAGAAAAAGAAGCGTATATATCCAATCATGAGTTTCAAAATGGCGGCTGTTTGAAAATATCAAATCTAAATTACTCAAAAACAGTACATTTTAACAAAAAATATCAAGACATCTTTTTTGTAGCCCTTTTGATTCCCTATCGGATGAACTGCCCCCCCCCCTTGTTCCCTTTTGTTGTGTAACTGTCAAAACAATCGATGAAGGATAATAGCTAAGCTGAATATATACTTATATTATAAAAGAGGTACAAATTTTTTATTTGTATGTAGGGGGTAATCTCTGGAACTACTGAACCGATCGAAAAAATAGGTTTACTAATAAAAACTATCCCTGAGCAACATAGGCTATAATTCATTTTGATAAAACATTTTTTATTTCCATTTTTGTCAATTTAGTCGGAAAAAATTCTTAGGTTAGGCCTAGACTGATGAACCAAAACATGTATTTACATGTATTACCATAGCAACCAATTGAATAAAATAACAGATAAAAGAGCTGCTTGCTTTAATATTTCCATTAACACCCGATTTCAAACTTCGAAGCAACTATTTGTATTTCTAACTTTTAGGTTAGGTTTTTATTAACGTGTATACCTGAGCCTTTCTGGTTCTTTTAACCTTTATTATAACTGCTGTTATAAAAATCTACGAGATAATTTGATTTGAACATTTAACATTATTTAGAACCAACACATGTATTTACATTTATTACCACAGCACCCAATTGAATAAAATAACAGATAAAACAGCTGTTTGCTCTAATATTTCCATCAACAGATTTCAAACTTTGAAGCAATTATTTGCATTTCTAACTTTTAGGTTAGGTTTTTATTAAAGTGTGGACTGAGCCTTGCTGGTTCTTTTAACCTTTATTATAACTGCTGTTATAAAAAGTATACGAAATAATTTGATTTGAACATTTAACATTATTTACCATCTTAGCCGTCGGGTTTATTTATTAATCCTACACCTTTATTATAAAGAAAACATAACATGATTATGTGTACAGAAGGTTCCAAAGTGGTTGGCGTGCGGAGCACGCAGGGGTTTCCCCTAGTTCGAAATAAAGTTACTAGACATTTTTCATTTATTTTAATATATATACAATACGATTCTGTATAGCTCGTCAAGGCTTTTACGTGACACCCTGTATAAATAGATGGGATACAAGAGGCCCTAGTTTCAACGATGACATTTTGGTTAAGAAATTACTTGAGAGTTCATCGACCGCCTCTATCCGTCTCTTTATCTTTATACGAGCAGTTACACTCACATACATGCCCCCCCCCCCCCCCGCAATCATAAACCTTGTTTGTAACCCGGTGTCACTTCTTGGATCAAGTTTTTATAGACGTCTGCTGCATAAGGCCTACGTGTATTCCTTACATTCGAACATTTACCGCATCCTGCATGCAGTCATTTAACCATGCAGTCCTTTATGGTGTACGAGGAAACTTTTTATGGTCTATATATATCTGTAAGTGTTAAACAGATGGGAAAAAAATTTTCCCGAAAAATCATTACTACTGCGTCGGTATTATGAATAAAATAACAGATAAAACAGCTGTTTGCTCTAATATTTCCATTAACACCTGATTTCAAACTTCGAAGCAATTGTTTGTATTTCTAACTTTAAGGTTAGGTTTTTATTAAAGTGTACACCTGAGCGTTGCTTTATTATAATCGCTGTTATAAAATATACGAACTATTTTTATTTGAACATTTAACATTATTTACCATCTTAGCTTTGGGGTTATTATTAATCCTAACTTACACCTTTATTATAGAGAAAACAACACGATTATGTGTATAGAAGGTCCCAGCGGGGTTTCCCCTAGTAATTAAAATATTTTGTAATCACATTTTCAGTAGCCTACAGTTTATTCTTACCAATTCTAAAATTAATTCATACAATAGCGTTAGCGTATCCATCTCAAGCCAGCGTAGCCTACAATCGAGACGCAAATTTATTACAGAAATCGGTTTAGCAGTTTTCGCGATTATCTAAAGTACACAAGCTTTTCCCTTTAAAACGAGTGCAGAGCAGGATATTAACATACTTTCTCAGGACTAAACAGAATAAATAACGTGCACTAAACTAGTTTATGCATACAGGCTGTCAGTTTTATCAAGAAATATTTCAAATCATTGAATAAATATCAGCTGACACGCAAACAATCATCATTCAGCCAAAATGATAAACTTTGTACACAATACACCGAGTTGGAAGAGTCGAACTGATGTTCACCGACTTTGTTACCTGTAAACAACTCCGACACTGAGAGCCTTCATCTGCATTACTAAGTATACTAATGCAAAGAGATTATTGTGTACTCTGATATTTTCACGGTAATGACGTTTGAACAGTGACCTATAAGTAGCTGATGCAAGACGGAGAACGAAATAGACACGGCCAACCCCAATAAAACGAATTAAGGCAAGCGTTGTAATTTCACCATCAATATTTAAATAATTCGACCACGCAGCTGGACCGCTGACGTGAGTTGAGCAAATTTCCAAAATTAAGTTTATAGGCCTATGTTTTAGGGTTTCAACCAACAATTTGGGAAATAGGTCTATTCACGAAGGCGTTGAACAGCTGTCTGTGTGTACGCAATATATTAGTAGAATTTGTTTGCGCCTAGTGGCCTCGCGAGTTTGCACCACTTGGCTACGAACCGGGTACTTTTATGGTATTTACGTTTTGGTCGATTTTGGGCGAACCAAGCGAGCTATAAGGTCGCGTAAAAAAACAAAATGTGCAGAATAACATCCTACATTTATATTTTTGGTACAAACTCTAAAAAATGTAATTCTCGTAGTAAAAATCCCCCAAAATAGTTACTTCCGGTCAAAAAACGTACTTCCGGTTGTTGGATTTTTTTGGCTAACGAACTCGTCCGAGCCACATAGACAACCAACATGTGTACCAAATTTGAACCAAATCGGACTTAAAATGCGGCCGCTAGAGTGCGAACACATATATACAAGGGGAGACCCCTGCGTGTTCCGCACGCCAACCCCCAATGGAACCTTCTAAAAACAAATGTTATGTTTTATTTAGAATAAAGTTGTACGATTAATAATAACCTCAAAACTAAGATGATAAATGTTCAAGTCAAATCAAATTATTTCTTATATTTGATAACAGCAGCTATAATAATGGTTAAAAGAATCAGCAAGGCTCAGGTCTACACTTTAAAACCCTAACCTAAAAGCTAGAAATACAATAATAGTTGCTTCAAAATTTGAAATCAGCTTTTAATGGAAATATTGGAACAAATAGCTATTTTATCTGTTATTTTATTCAATTGGTTGCTATAGTAAATTACATTGGTTGCTATAAATGTAAATGCATGTTTTGGTTTATAATTCTAGGCCTAACCTAAGAATTTTTTCTCCGACTAAATTTACAAATATTGAAATAAAAAAAGGTTTTTATCAACATCAATTATAGCCTATGTTACTCAGGAAAAGTGTAGCTTTTTATTAGTAAAACTATTTTTTCAATTGGTTCAGTAGTAACAGAGATTACCCCCTACATACAAAAAAAAAAAAAAAAACTTTACCTGTTTATATTAGTATAAATGTATGAAAAGTTAATAGAACAGCCATACAACCTTCCAAAAATCACACTTATAAGATTTCTCTTTTATGTGTGTATCAACGTGTATTTTTAATTTCAAAATATAATTTACATTAACTGTCATATATTATTTTACAGAACAGCTGTTTTATGTTTTTAATTTATTTATTTAATAACAAATGTTTTATTGTAAACTGCAGACCAGCTGTTTTATGTTTTTAATTTATTTAATACCAATTGATTTAATGTAAACAAAGCAGACGTTTATTTCTCATGCATTACTTATGGGGATTTTTCTTTTTTCGGGGACCTCAAAAACCCCTTAGTTTTTAATTTTAGAAAAAACTTATATTTTTCCCTTGTTCCTTAAATCGATACCTTTAATTTGATACCTCTACCTCTCCCATCATCCTCCGATTTACCAAATTCCCACAATTTTGAATCTAAAATTTCGCTTACAGAATTATATATAAGGATATATATGAATTTTAATGACACCCCAAAACGTGTTCTGGGGACCATGATCGGTGCTCATTTGCTACTCCCGACCTTGGGTCTCACCATAAGGGCCACTGCAATAGTTCATTTTTCCTATGGAAATTCGCTAATAAGCAACATTTCTAACAAATTTTAATATTACCAGCTAAAGGAAACAATATAATATGTAACACCAAATGTTTGACTTGTAATACGGCTTTTGTTTGGTATTAGCTAATCTAAAAAAAAAAAAAACTGTTAGTCGCGAAGAATAATTAATTAATTACCTGATTTGCAAAATTGGTTGCAAATAAACGTGTTTCGGTTCATTGTAGGCCTAAACAAACACAATGGCAACTAGACAGAAAACGGAGAATTTTCGGACCTATGTTTAGTGGAACTTTTCATCTTATATTTTGATGTTGTGAATCGCGCCCTGAATTGTTGGATTCTTTTTACTTTCTCCACCCTATACGTAGTATATGGAGAAAGTATTGTTTTCGTAAAAATGTTCGAATTTGAATTTTCAGTTGAATTATCTGTTTTGGTGCTCCCAGAACCCCAAAAAATTGTTTAGTGCAATTATCTGTGTTGGTGCTCCCTGAACCCAAAAATATTTTTAGTGGAATTTTTTGTTTTGGTGCTCCCTGAACCCAAAAAAGTGTTTTTAACGTGGTGTCTGTATGTCAGTGTGTCAGTATGTATACACGACCAGAGGGGACACTATTGGTCCGATTTTCATGAAATTTGGTATGTAGGTACTAAACCCTAATATCTCCAGGCGTTTTTTTTTCATTTTTTGGAATTTTTAATTTTTAAGGGTAATTTACCCCTAAAAACCAATAAAAAACGACAAAAATGCAAATTTCTCAAAAACGGCTCTAACGATTTTGATCAAATTTTCAGTATTTATAGTGCTTAAGATGCCAAACAAAATGACACCACCCGCTTTTATCAAAACTTCGGCGTTTCATAATTATGGGGAAATGTTAAAAAATAAACAAGTTTATGTTGTCAATCTAGCATCACGGCGACGGCCGCACGGGGTAGCACAACGGTAGCGAGGACGGCCAGTAATTCAAAGGTCGCGCGATCGAATCCTGGGACAATAACTTTTTTATTCGATTGACGTAGGTAGAATATTATTTTTTTGTTTTGTTCTAAAAAGTAGTAAATAAAATGATTAAAAACAATATTATTTTGACTACAGTAAGTTGGGAGAAAGTTTGTGTCAGTTAACTGATACCGTTTATTTCTTAACGCCCTGAATATATAGTTTTAAAACCACCTCCATTCTATTCACTGTTGGTGGCAATTTACCTCTTTTATTTTCATCCGTTAATATGTTTTCTTTTAATTTTTGTAATAATCCTTTCTTGAATATTAATCACAAAGAATGCAATCTTGTACTATTTAAAAACTTCGGAAGGTTTGAATTAAACCAAAGCTGCTTCTTTCACACTGCCCGAAACAGCCTGCAGTCATTAACACAGCGACATTTTTATGATTGTTTTTGGCGCCAACTATAAGGCTGTAACTAGACTTCTATCTTGTTTAAATGTATTAAGTAGATGCAGCTTTGCATTATTTCAAACTGCAGGATGTACAGTATTTAAATCATTATGTTAGTTTCATTTTCACTATGGAAATCCTCTGATATTCTGTACGAAACAGGCATAAACCGTAAGGATTCTGAGCCGTTCCAAAACCAATCTGGTAAATTTATGTTCGTGGACCTATCTGGGTAAATACAATAATTCGAACACGCAAGCTGAACCGCTGCCTTGAGTTGAGCGAATTTCCAAAATCAAGGTTACGTGTTTTAGGGTTTCAACCGACTATTTGGGAAATTGATCCACTCACGAAAGGGCTGAATAGCTCCCCTGTGTAGGAAATATATTAGTAGAATTTGTCGACCTTGAGGTCCGGATTATGGACTGCGTTTTGCTTCGCTCGCAGCGGAAAAAAAACGCATTGCGAGTTTGCCCTCGACCTTGCCGTCCAGATTATGGACTGCGTTTTGCTTCGCTCGCAGCGGAAAAAAACGCTTTGCGAGTTTGCCCTCGACCTTGCGGTCCGGATTATGGACTGCGTTTTGCTTCGCTCGCAGCGGAAAAAAAACGCTTTGCGAGTTTGCTCTCGTCCTTGCGGTCCGAATTAAGGACTGCGTTTTGCTTCGCTCGCAGCGGAAAAAAAACGCTTTGCGAGTTTGCTCTCGTCCTTGCGGTCCGGATTATGGACACCTTTGTGCACCAAATCACACCGTTAAAGTGCGCATACTTATATAAGCTATGTATAATTTTTAACGACACTCCGAAACTTGTTCAGGGGGACGTGATCGGTGCTCGTGACCACTCCCGGACCTTAAGTCTCCCTACAATAGCTCATCTTTCCTATTTAAATTCGCCAAAAAGCTACAACTTCAGCTCCCTACAACACCCTTAGCAGACTGTGTATAAAGACGATGTATAATATTGATTACGGCCGCAGATGTTAGCCCTACAACATGTACATACAGAACTAATAAAATATCGCTCAGCCTACAACATTGTGACTTTATGATCTTAAACTGTATTCAATATTGCAGGCTCACGACCCCAAGTTGCATTTTATATAAAACCATCGCTTTTTATGGTTTCATAACTCAAAAGGAAATGATTCGACCACGCGGCTGAACCGCAGACGTGAGTTGAGCGAATGAAGTTTACATGTTTTAGGGTTTCAACCAACTGTTTGAGAAATTGATCTACTTGCGAAGGCGCTGAATAGCTGCCTCCGTGCACGAAATATTAATAGAATTTGTTTGCACCTATAAGCCTCCTGCTGCGTTCCATTCGCCCTTGCGGCCTCGGACGGGAACATGCCCTCACATGGGCTAGAAACGGGTACTATTATGGTATTTTACGTTTTGACCGATTTTGGGGGAACCAAGCAAGCTTTAAGGTCGTGTAAAAAATGAAAGCAGTCGCGGGCCGGCCGACAGAAGTGAAAACTGTAGGCTACTGTATATAAATCGTTGGTCATACTGTATTCGATTATTAATTTCTTCACTATTAGGCCTAATATTAATAACTTCTAAATCATTTGACCTATCAATCTATATATATAAAAATGGATTGCTGTTCGTTAGTCTCGCTAAAACTCGAGAACGGCTGGACCGATTTGGCTAATTTTGGTCTTAAAATGTTTGCAGTAGTTCATAGAAGGTTTATACGTAAAGAAAAATTTGAAAAGTTTCCCGAAAAAGTTTCAAATTTGGAAGAAACTCAACAGCCTTTACTGTAGAACTCAAAACCATAGCTTACAAAAACAGCTGTTCGTATAAAAAGCTTAGCAACACGTTGTGTTTGTTTACAATCATTAACATAGCAACATTACTTAGAAAATTTATAATCACTTTAATACTCTTCAAAACTAGCAGCTTTTTAAGGTTAGATTGAAAAACTATAAACAAACACAAGGAAAAATCAACGAAAAATGCTTACATAATTATAATTCAACTTAAACATTGGTTATTAAATATCTATATAGGCCTACTTAGAGATATGCTGTTTAAAATATTGTTTATATAAAATATATCATAACTATGAATTTTTTAATACTTTTCAAAACATATTTTCGCTATCAATAATAATAATAACAAACAAATTATTTGACACCATGCATAACCATAAACATACACGAGTTTAAACATATTATATTGAAAACTAAACAAACAATCTGAATTAAACTAAATGCCATTAAAATATCACATTCGTAGCTTTATTTTTATATATAATTGTATATTTAAATACTAAACAATAGCTTATACTAATTAGGCCGATAAATTAAAATTACAAACTCTATTTGAACCAATTTGTTACATCCTAAATTAACGCGGATGTTACAAAGTGATTCAAATATCTTTTCTACGACCCCCATTTAATTTAAAACCTCGCTAAGAAAGGGTTAAAAGAAATTCGAAATTTTAAGGCGGTTTGGGGGGGGGGGTAAAAGTTACTAAAAATCCCTATAAGAACGAATTGGAATGAAATTTGGTACGTAGCTTCCTTTTAGGCTGTAGGTGCTCGCAACATTGTCAATGAAATTAAGTGAAAGTCAAAATTAGTAAAAACTATAAATTAAAACGATATATTTAAAGCTTTTTCATGTTAGATAGTAGTTTACAGGAATACAATTTTCAGTGCTTTCTTAAATAGCGTAGCCTTTTTTTCATGTCCACAGTAGGATACGCACGGGTATTCAACGAACACTTAAAAATAATACAATTACGTCAAAAAGACTAAAAATACTAACAACCTCGGTCAACGCCGTACGGGTCAGCTAGTAAGAAATAAAAAGCAATTTTAAAAGATATTATTTTTATCTTTCTTTAAATATATAATAACTTATATGAATAAAAATGTTTTACAAATAGGCCTACAGTTTTATAATCCTTATTATTGTACAGATATCGGCTTGCATCCTGGTACTTGGCCTCGCCCTTTCGCGATGGTCCGGGGGTGTGGGGAAAGGGCGTAAGTGGAGAAGAAAACATTTTCCCACACCGCTTCCTAATGTGACTCATCCTACAAACGAACTAGTGGATGTTTACCTCACCCTTAACACGTTCACTGCTGCGCAAATTTCGTATTTCCTATGCTAGGAGCTAACCTTTTATTTTTTATATTTACTTAAATAAGTAGACATTATTTTATTTTTGAACCTTTTTAAGTAATAATCACTAATAGTTTAAAGCGGACGCACATGTGCGTCCATAGCACATAAGCTGAAAATTGGCGTGCGAAGAACGCATTGCTCCGTTGAAAATACTCCAAATACGGAGGTTGGCGAGCGAAGCACGCAATGCTCTGTGTATTGAAAATACTCCCAATAACGCGGTTTGACGTGCAATGCACTGTGCGTCGGCCGCTTCTCATAGTGTTCAGTGTCAAGCTCACATGTGCGTCCTCAGCAGTGAACGTGTTAAACAGAGATGTAGCCCCGGCTACTGATGTTTTTAGTCGGGTTAGTAGCGGTTTGCTCAAGTATCAGCATTCACGCCGGTATCTGAACACATTTACCGAGATAAAAATCCCCGTCAGCATAGTTAGGTAGGCCTAGGTAACTAGACCTTAATGTTGTTTTTAAACGATGTATTTCTGATGTCTGCATTAATCAGCCTGTGATTTTTCACGGGGGCTTACTAGTTATTCGAATAAAAATGTTAAGTGAATTATGCCCGTTATATAGAGGACGTTATGTAAGCGAGGAAAGGAAGTTTATGTTTTTTATTTCCTTAACTCAATTACAACAATAGTTATTAACCTTAATTACTTTTGTTTAGTACTAACTCTTATCTCTAAATTCCTCTAATGGTGTTGGACTTTATACAGATAGCAGTAGGGCCTACACTTTAACTAGTATTTTGATTTTGACAGAGCACGGATAAGTGTGCCATTCTTTTATCAAGCCCTTTTAAATGAGGTATCATCAATTGATGGGGGTTTGTAGTTAAGATTTTTGAATCGCCCTCTCAACCCCATATTTTCGGGTAAGGGGTGAAACGGTCGGTTACACCAAAATCCATCTCCCTTTGTCATATACAGTACCCCGAAGCTAGTTTATTTCTACTTGTTCCAAAGTTAAGGGGAGGGTGGGACTTTTTGGACACCCAGTTATAATATGCGACACCAGATGTTTGACTTATAGTACAGTAAGCCTTTTTTTTGCTTTTACCTTACCTAAAAAAAACTGTAAGTCATGGAAAATAATTACCTAATTATAAATTTTGCCAAATTGGTCGCAAATAAACGTGTTTTAGTTCATTGTAGGCCTAACCTAAAATTATGTTAAGCTTTTGATCTAAATCAGCTGTTTTATTTATAATATGTATGACATATATTTCAATTGAATAATAATTATAATATAGCCTAGCACCGTAGGCCTAAGCATTTTTCGTTGATTTTTGTTTGTCTTTGCTTTTAGTTTGTTGATATAACCATAGATCATGAATAATAAAATACAATACATACAATACAATGATATAACCTAAAAAAGCTGTTGATTGTGAAAAACAATAAACTGATTATAAATTTGCTAAGTTGGTTGCTTTGGTATTGAATGTAATAAACTGATTCTAAATTTGCTAAGTTGGTTGTTTTGGTATTAAATGTAATAAACTGATTCTAAATTTGCTAAGTTGGTTGTTTTGGTATTGGATGTAATAAACTGATTCTAAATTTGCTAAGTTGGTTGTTTTGGTATTGTACGTAATAAACTGATTCTAAATTTGCTAAGTTGGTCACAGAGTTTTGGTATCTAATGTAATAAACTGATTCTAAATTTGCTAAGTTGGTCGTTTTGGTATTGAATGTGATAAACTGATTCTAAATTTGCTAAGTTGGTTGTTTTTGGTATTGAATGTAATAAACTGATTCTAAATTTGCTAAGTTGGTTGTTTTGGTATTGAATGTAATAAACTGATTCTAAATTTGCTAAGTTGGTTGTTTTTGGTATTGAATGTAATAAACTGATTCTAAAATTGCTAAGTTGGTAGTTTTGGTATTGAATGTAATAAACTGATTCTAAATTTGCTAAGTTGGTAGTTTTGGTATTGAATGTAATAAACT
>JAGFPH010005888.1:21719-39605 GCA_018207615.1 Philaenus spumarius
TGTCTTTTTTAGTATTAAATATCAGCTCAAATATATTTTTGTAGAATTTTGCAATATGACGTTTTAAGGCTCTCATATGTATTTTTCTAATATTATTTAAAAGATTTGAATTTAATATATTGAGTTCTAAGGAAAAGGGGAGTCTCGGCACCACTGTCTTTGAGAGGGATGGCATCTCAACACGTGTCATGAGATGCCTAACCACATATTTTTTGCATTGTTTTGTTAATATGTATTAGCCGTTCTTATTGTAATTTAATCTTAATGTTTTAGTTACTAAACTAGGATGGTTATATGTATTATATATATTTTTGTTTTTTTATTTTTGGTTTAGTTGTCATTCTGTAACTTGTATTTGTAAAAAATATGTGGAATAAAAAATAAAAAATCTTGAATCTCTTGAATCCAACACATTAAGTCTTACTTAAATGCTACGAGGTGTAGCCTACTATGAAAACACAACAAAACCTCAACTACATTATGTATAGACATATCCGAGCATTGGACCTATATAAATGAATATTCTAGGCTACTCTGTACGCCAGTGGTTCTTAACCTTGGGTTCATGATGGGTCGCCAGAGGGGGTTCACGGAAAGAAAATGGGCGAAGTGAATAAAAGCTAAAAGTAGCTAGGTCTACGTTTTTTTAAGCAAATGATAAGATTCGAGTCATTAAAGTTGGTCAGACTAGATCTTGCTAGACTTTTCCGGATGGCTTAAGTAGCTCTCGCGAGGACATGGTCAGTTCAGTAAACACCTAGCAACAGTGGGAATCCTTGAAAGCGACCAACGCTATCGGCTATGTAATCTGCCAGAAGAGTCAGCAAGTGGAATCCAGCAAACAGGGGACGAAGAAGACACATACTTGGAGGAAACCCTGGACCTCACAAAGGATACTGGCTCTAAAGTGCTAGGTGCGGGACACAGGGGGCACAATAAACCAAAGGTTGATGTGTAGGGTAAGGAAGCCTTCTCCAAGGAGGCATCCACACCAGAAAAATCTAATCTAGCTCTTGCGAGGTGAATCAATAGAGACTTCTAGCTTCAGAGGTTAGCACAATCTAACAAAATTCGCAGCCTAGTCCAGGGCATACTGGCTTTTTAGTCCGCCGTTGTTTGTCTTCCAAAATGGCGCCATTTACGCATATATGCATCAACAAAAGAGTAACTGTGAGTGGAGAGAAAACATAGCTAATTAAAAGCTTAGATTTGAAAGTGATAGTGTGAATTATTTAGCCGCAGAATTTTTAAATGAAACGGACTTACGTGGTGGTGGTCTTTTGACCGGGGAGAAAATGGAGGTGTTCTTGCGTTTTGTAGCTGATCCTGGATTTCAGTCAGGGATTGCCGAGGACATTGGAATTGACAAAACCACAACATGTAAAACCGTATGATTGATCAGATAGTTTCCAGAGATCATCATTGGATTCATTTCCCACCGATAATTAACGAAATTAATGATAGGCTACAAAAATTTCTTGGCAACAAAGTTTTCACATGCCAGCTGTGAAAGGAGCTCTGGACAGTACTCATATACAAATAATAAAACCGCAACTCCATGGTGATAAAATGTAAATGTCAACAGGAAGGAGTTTACCAGCATTACAACCAAGTGCCAAGGGGAAACAAGTCTCCAACTGTGCTTAGACAGATCTAACCTTAGCTCATGATAGCTCTAGCGCTAGCTTCGGTTTTCCCGGGATATTTCTAACTTTGCCTTAGCTTCTTCTACGTACAGCTGATTTTGAACGAGAGCTAGATCTAAGGAGTAGTTCCTAACCCCTAGAAACTTTGTTTCATTAACTTGACTCAATGTGTGATTGCGGACATGTAGGCCTACATTGGATAAAGTTACAGTATTGAACATTAAAAAAATATGCTTAGCTAAATAAATAGCTGAGGTATGAACTGCAAAAGTTTTTTCAAGATACCTCTTTTCACCTTTCATCAAAGTTACATGACAGCGATTGGCAACAATGTTTGACTTACTTATCTGACTTTTTCAATAACTCAATAAGCTAATTCTGGGCCTTCAGATAAGTTCAACCCCAATCTCCAGAGTATCAGAGAAGATAAAATCTATAAAAAAAACTTGAATTTTGGAGGTCTTGTACACTTCAAGGCCGGACAGAAATATTCAAGACTATGAATGACTTTTTGAAAGAGAACGAGTTGCAACAGTCTAAAGATGCAAATATGTAAGCACTTGAAGGGATTAAAACCATTGAAATATTTTTCCAAAACTTGAAGAAAGTATTAACTGGATTAGAAATCCTTTCTCCAGAGAGATTTTTTGTCACAGTTGGACATTTCGGAAAAAGGACTTTGAAATTTCTAATGACAACACTTTGAAATCAGTTTTCAACGAAAACCTCTAGATCATGAACTTTGTGTTGGGCCTCAACAGTGAATATGAACGTCTGGCTGACCTGACAATGAAAGTTTTATTGCCTTTCCTATCCACAGGACAAGTAGAAAGTGCTTATTCGTCCTACACATTTATAAAAAATAAATACGGAAATAAGTTGAACGTTGCACCAGACATAAGACTTATTGACTTCTTTTGAACCTAACTTCAAAAAATTGTGTACAACGAAGCAAGGACAGGGCTTCTACCACAGAGGATATAAGTAATACTTATTACTTACTCTGTGCTTCTACTAATATAAATCGCAAGTAAAAGAAGTGACAAAAGTGTTTAAACAACTTAAAGTATTTTTTTTCTTTGTAATTATTATAAAACTAATGGCAGAACTGTTTTTTTTTTTTTTAATTCTGTACTAGCCTAATAAATTAGCCTACTTAGGCTACTGTTGCATTTTATATTTAGTATTGAAGTGATAAAATATAATAGAAAAATATAGTACTCGTATAGTTTAAAACTGTATTTATTGCTACAACTCTATTAGCCGACTGAACTGATTCCTCATTATTGATTGATAGACTTGCACTAGATACGAATTGTCCCGGGGTACAAAATTCATGAAAAGAAGTTTGTAATGGAAGCGCAACTGCAAAAAGGTTGACTTGAGAACCGCTGCAGTACGCTACTAAATTGTTGATACAAAATATATTTCTAAAACTTTGTGTTACACATTTCTTATTTTTGTTTATATAGATTCGGTTGTATCTATCACTTAAAACAGAATAACATAGCCTACAATTATTTCACATTTAATTTTCTACTCAGTAACGTCAAAACATTACGTTTATACATATACTTCCGTCTTATTTGATGTTTTCCACATCATTATAATAGTTGGTTTCAACTCAAATTTTCTTAATATAGGCTACCATTATTCTTCATTAACAAATTAATATTTTTTAAATCTAATTCTAGGCCTTATACTTTGATGGTAATGGATATAGTACCTACTTCAGAACAAAACTGTAAGACGTAGCCTACACAAACCTTACAGTAACAAATTTTATATTAATATATAGAGCCTATCTCATTTAAGCCTAAAAAACAAAACAAATACATATTTCAAATGACCAAATTTATTTTAAACCTAGGACTTGAATTTTAACGGCAATAAAACAAAATAGGCTATACAACTATAGCCTAATCTTACAAAGTTACTTTCAATTTGATATTATTTCAAAAGTCAATTACACAATAAGTTACAAAATTGTTTAAAATGATTAAAATATTTCTTAAGTGTGAAATCATAATCTTGTGTTAGTACAAGTACAGGCTATTTTTAACTACAAAAAATGTGGTTCTTCATATCTCTAAAAGTTACTAACATCACTTAGAATTAATCATAATCATAGCCTACGTCTATTTGTCATTGACCAAACATATTTAGAACAGACATAGGCTAGACACAAAGTTACAATTAATTCATTTTACATGATACAAATTAAGATTAAGTTGTGTGTTGTTATTATAAGGAACAGGAATAATAGTCCACATTGTAGGCTACACAGCTTATTAACACCAACAATTCAATTTACACAAAACCAAGCCTAAATTATATTTTAAGGCTATGTTTACAACTTCGATCAAAACAAATGCTCACAACCTTTCAACATTACCATCTATATATTTTTATTTATTTCCTAAAAATACCGGTGTTAACACTAGGTAGGTATAAAATGAATAGAAATTAAGTGCAGTTGAGATTTTGTTTATGATATATTCATATATAGGCCAAATTATTATTTCATACGTTCAAATAAAATATTTTTAGCTGTGTCCATGTAAATTGTCCTTAAGTTAAGATGTAGGTAAATAGTTGCAGACTTTGGTACCTAGTCTAATTGTAAACTTGGCAAGGCTAGACAAATCAGTGACTATTTTCATGAATTAAGGCTTGGTTTTGTTTATATTGGGCTAATTTAGACAAATCTAGATAGGCTATAATGTTTTAATGAAAATGTAACACTTTCCCTTCAGTTCAGATTAATAAACCATCACTAATTATTGCTATTCAGAAAATATACCAAGTTCACATGACAAAATACTGTACTGTAGTATTTGTTATTCTATTTTCTCAACAATTATAATTTTATTATAATGTCTATTTCATTAGATTTTGTTTATAAAATGGCAATTGAGCAAACAAAATAGTCTAAATACTGTAGGCCCACATTTTAATAGATTGTTTTTCCCTGCTGCCTTTATTTTATTTGTATTTAAGTGTTACAAAAAGTAGTCTAGACATAATATTCATTTGCCTATCACTGGGTCATACTATCCAATCAAATAAGTTATTTCAAATCTTCCGAAGCAAAATTTTTCCAAAGTATTCTAGACCTATCCTACAAAAGTGCATACAATTAGCGATAATTAATTTTAAATCTATGTTTTCTAAATCAAACCAAATATTTTTAGTAGGCCCAAATCCATTTCCTCATAGTCATAACACAAAAAGGTAAACAACCGACTAAGAATACTAGGCAGGCCATAATAAAAACAGAGATATTCATGTAGAAGAGTGTGACCATAACATAGGCCTAGGGATGTTTTAAATACTCTGAAATTAGACACTTAACTGAGTCTAAAAACATAAACCAAAACTAGTGAATACATTATAGAAACTAGCCTACAGGAGAAATAAAACACAAAATGCAGGTTAAAGTTCAACCATTTTAGTTATGTATGTTTGGATTAGGCCTAAACAAAAGAAACTTTAAAACTCCCCATAGCCTACTGATACCAAGAAATAATTATTGTGTGAACAAAATATTCTCTTTTAAAAGAAAGGCTAGCCTAGCCTATATCTATAGAAAATAGGTAAAATGTTGATTCATCTTAATAAACCAGAAATAATTTTTACCTACATTCAGCACTGAAACCAGTAAATCAACACTAACTAAATGAAATCTAACAAAATCAACGACATGACAAATTATAACGTTACCAAAATAAAGAACAATACGTTAAGCCTTAGTTACTCGCATTTGCAAGAAAACAGGAATAATATTACGCCTAGGGATTTAAAAAAATGGACTTTGTATATGTTATGACAAGGAGACTTTAAGTTAGTTTAGATTTGGTTGTTTGATTAGGCTACTCTGAAACAATTGTTTAATAACTTCAATCGGAAAAGGAAGAATTTTTTGAAGTTTAGATTCGAAATGATGTAATGAAACACCAAACTTAGTAACATGTGACGCACAATTGTATACAGTTTAGGACCCACAAATAACCACAGTTTCTATAATAAACTTATTAGGCCTCTTTCTAGGTTTGGGAGTTCTACAAAGATCTATAACTTATCCTGGTTTTATATTTAGCCAATTAGAAGTTTAATTTTACCATTATCATTACCACTTCTTTTTTTAAACTAACAATACCTTACATACAGACATACAAGTATCTCACTTCAGGGAAGAATTCTTAAATTTAAATGTTTAAGTTGTGGCTTATAAGGAATATGAATTTTTGCCAATTTATTTTGGCCACATTGTACCCTACATTTTCTTTAAAAAACTTCTAGGTCTCAAATGGATTCAACAGAGCATATATTTAGAGATTTTTTTACCAGAGCCTACAGATTTTTAATTTCGGCTATCACACTATTAGGCCTAGTTTGTAAGCCTAAAATGAAAGTGTTTTTTTTTTTTTTTAAGAAATCTTTCACTTATGCTTGCAACAAAAAATGTAAAGATAATCAAATATTTTTTAGTGGTGTGCCTACTTTTTTTTCAAATATCAGCAAGATAACATTTAATGAGATATACTTTTAAACCTACTCTATTAACCTCTTTGACTGCAGATATTTTGTGAGCAAGTCAACTTATGACCTACTTCAGACCTAAAAGCATTAGCCTACATTCCCATCCAATATAGGTGAAAATCATAACTTAAAAGTGAAATATTATCTGATTTGTTTAACAGATAATAAACTACTTAACTCATTCGTATGGATTTTATTGAATACCGACAAGAATGACACTATATAATACATAAAAACTATGTTTTTAGAACATCAATTTTCTAACAAGCTATGAAGGCTACTCAATACTATTGAATAAGTAAGCAAAATTTGACATTTAAAAGTATTATTAGAAAAACGAATACTCTATAAGTTGAAATTCTACATATTACCTAGATAAACAAACTCCAGAAACTAGAATAAAGTGTTCTACATATTTATTAAATAAATGATACGGGCATTTGCAATAAATCCGCCCACTAGGCCTAAACAGCCAGGGAGTAGCGTTAGACCTGAGTATCAATAAAAAAGAAAATAAACTTAATTTATTTTAAAATTGACAAATGTTACTGCTAATGCCAGAAATATGTGATCCTACCTTTTCATCCGCAATTTTTTCTATTGAACTGTCATTCCTACCGATTGTAAACAAACATAATCACATCACTGGCAACACACACCCATGAATTTAGAAACTGCAGAAATGACGAGCTGACTTCGCTGTTCTTGTAACTGGACAGACTCCCTCAAATTTATATTTTTAAATATGTAAAAGTATTTTATCATCATCAGTAAATAAAAAATTAAACAGTAATTAGTTATTTTGTTATTTTAGGTTAAATAATGTACAGAAATAACTTAATATCTTTATAATACTATATTAAAATATTATAAAACTCAAATTGAACAGCAGCCTAAAGCTACTTAATAGCCAAACCATAGTTGTACTGAAAAACACGATCAATTAATTGTTACACTTATATAGTATTAGTAATCATAAATGAAGAATAAATACATATAAATTGTTATAGAGAATATTATAAATAAAATTAAATATGTAAAGTCATTCAAATAAATTCTACTTTTTCGTTTTATTTATATAATTGCATGTGTCAATATTTCTGTCGTTGTGTGTCTATATTTTTATTAGAGTTTATATAAACCACTTCTTGCTCATCAGTTTTACAATTTTGTGTTACTATTTATTTTAAATAACCATAATTTATTTATTATTAGTTCAAATGTTTTCATACAAAATCATTATTGTGTATGTTACAACTTAAAAAATAAAATAGCTCCTGTTTTTAGTTGTTATAACATTTTATCATTCAAAACAGAAATTTCCATTCCTCTATTTAATTTAGTTTAGCAAAAAATGTTTAATATCCTTGATTATGTTCCTTTGGAGGATCATAATCAAAGCTATTATGCAACAATAACATCATAAATACAGTGTTATATGCTTATACCTCTATACTATATGCTACAAAGAAGATAACTTAAACTGTATTCTCCATTCATTCCTCTATGTAGGATGTACTAAGCAATGAGCATGAGCACTTTAATTAATAAAGTTGTTAGAAATTGGAATAATTGTTCAAGAATAGTCTTAAACGAATAATATTAGAATATCTAGTAAAATTAGATGAATAACCCCAGACTGTTAAACTGATTGTTGACCAAGAACTAATAAGCTAAAATTGTATGCCCAACAAAAATTAGTTGTTATTTTAGCTGCAGGAATGTTACAACAAAAATGATCAAAGAAGAAAGTTCTGATGATAATTCCAATACTCTGCATAGAAAAACAAAGTGAATACTGTACTAGCTCATTACTTAAAAAACAAAAGAGTAAAAATTTAGCTTAGCTTTTAGTCAACAACCAGCTTTAAAAAAAATTCTACAAAGCTGATTTTTGTATTCAAGTAGGATGTTTCTAATAAGTTTTAAAACAAAATCCTACAAATATCAGCAGGTCAATTTGAGATATGAACTCCCTCCTATGAATCATACATTGATAAAAAAATATTTGTACAAGATTGGTTATGTGCATTTTATAATATAGCTATGTATTTATTTATTGTCAACTGTAGTCTTTAGTTTTACTTTACCTTATTTATGTGGCTTCATGTTTCACTGCCACAGGCAGTATCATCAGGCCAGCTATCTATGATCACTCAAATACTCACATTACACAACACATTTAATTTAACAAATATTTTCGTACCTTTGGTTATACACATCAAAGAAATAAAATTTGTTAATCCAATAATAATTTAACTTGCCACTTGAGAGGTACCTCATCTTAGTGAGTAATTTCCTATAAGACTGATTTGGAAAGGTAAAGGTGCAGTTCTGTTCTGTAATACAAACAATATATTATAAAATATATGTTGTTCGAAGTCTACAACGCCTCGGCATAGATGAAGTTTCGTCAATACATGCCTCTAACTTTATACTTTGTGTTTCAGTGAGTGTGTCCAGCTTGCAGCCATTACGAAGTTGCCTAGATGCTGCGACTGCTCTTTCCAGTGCATGGCAGTAGGGGATGTTTTAGTGGGTCGTATTCCCACTGTATCTCAGGAGAGGGGACTGCGTAAATTCATTTCATCCTCCCTATAAAAAAAGAGAAAGTTGCAGAAGTGTATATTTCAATAAGTCTCTGAACACTGGGGTGCAATTTTTGTAGCAAGTGTCCTGCGACCTCATGTGATGAGCGAAAGCAAATCCGTTCACACCTTCACACCTGAAGCACATTCAAGGGACTAAAACTTAATTGCTCAACTCTCGCCAAAAATATCAGTTGGTGTTGTATTCAGGCCCTGATTATCAGACCACTGGGGGGCCATGGAACTGAAAAATAAGATAAACATTGTAAAGAGGCTTAACAAAAAGTATTTTTTTAAATTTACAATACTCAGTAACTTTTGTATTTAGCTTTGAAATGTAACATAAAAATAGGACATACACAAACCGCAGTAGAAGTAATGCTTTTTTCTACTCTTTGCTGATGCATAATTTTGGTTAAATTCTCGATATGCACTTTTTGAGTTGAACGTGGACTCAATTGACAACAGGGCTAAAGAGTTCAGCTTCTCTTCCTCCATAGTTGTGCGAGTTTGAGATTTTATCAACTTCTACTTTGAAAAGAGCGCTCTCCTGTACAATTTGTTACAAATATATACAATTAAATTCTGAAAGCCACATAAACATTGGGAAGAACTTCCTTTAAGTTGTTCTTGTAAAATTTCTTTTTATGTACAAAACAAATTGTTTAAGTTTATCATAAAAATTTTAATCAATCAACTATATTGTTCTTCACAAAAAAACAGGCTTCCCTGAGATCTGCCAACTCGGTCAAAAAGCCAAACCTCTCGTACAGTTCCATATACTTATCCTTTCTCAATCATCACTAGGAAGCTAATTTTTCGATTATGTATAGCTTCCAATTAAAGAGGTTTCTGCTGATGGGGTCTATAAACATATTCTTGACAACTTTTCTTCTGATTTCATTCGTGTACTTTCGTTGTCCATTTTCCTCTTTCTTCCAAAATCTTCACATTTGCCTCGCAATGAAGATATTGCTGTTGCGGAAAGTTGCCGAAACGCCGAAAAGATTTGTAGCTCTTGTACAATTTCGTCAGTGGGACACCACGTTGTTGGAACTGTTTAAAATCCAAAGTAAAAAAGTATGTTTTTTGTTTTGTTATGAACAAACGTTGAAACCATCTTCAAGTGTAGGCCTAATTTTAATTCAATTATTTTTAGTATGTTATAATTGAGGATTTTCATAATAAAAAAAATGTTACCGATACATTATGTTTATGATGTGGGCCCCATCTTGACTTTTTCAAAAAAGACTCTAAATTTTATAAGCGTGACTGTCATTTTTTTAAACTTTTATATTGAAATGTTTTTTTAGTACCATAATTTTTAAACTTTTATGTTTGTTTAGTAATTTTTAAAAAGTCTTTGGTGCCCTTGGTTGGGGGCCCTAGAGCGATTGATCTAACCACTCTGTCCTTAATACAGCCTTGGTTGTATTATGTAACGGTGTAGAGTTGTGCGGTTCCCGAACAAATAAATTAAAATATCCCTTTTTTTATTTATTATATTCCTACTATAGTAATTTTGATTTACGTAACTATATAATAGTATGTAAATAGAATCCTAAATAACAACATTAATTTAGTAGTTTTGTTTTATGAATGGGTGTTGTAGTTTTTGAAATTAAAACTACTAAAGAACCTTAACTACAGCTATCTAGACATTTTAATCAAAACCATTACATTTGCTTACTCTCTAGATGGTGTATGGGAGAAAGTAAAAAGAGTAATACTTTTTTAATTGCTTTATTTGGATTGATAGGTGGAAATTATTTATCTTTTACAAATACAGTAAAAAGTACTTATTCTGAAATAAAGAAAACAAACATTTACACCTCACAAGATTTGCCACAGCTGTTTGTATGAAAAAGTAAACGTTTAGGTACGTTATTACGCAGTACGGTAATTTGTTGTACATGTGGTGGAGTGTCGAGACAAAAACGCGAATTGACAAGTCAATTCAATCTTCAGCTACGAAACTACTTCTACGTATAATACTCATTGTTTTGACTTAGCATAAATGGGTGCGTAGGCCATCCAAAAATGGTCACTACGAATGAAAACCATGGTAGACTTTTTCACCAAGTCCTGCAATCTCGGAAAAGAAGCCTTCACCATCTTTGAAAATTAAAATAAGTAACACGTTTATGCAGGGGTGAACAACCCATAGTACATCTGACCAGTATTTCAAGCTGATCAAATATTTTAATATTTTGTGATTCCCTCCTCATAACGTTTTCACCACCACCCCCATATATGTGTAAATAATTATTACCTTAACACAATTTTAAAGAAAAGACTTTCTACACCTATTGTCTCCTCCGCCCATACACCGATTACCACAATATTTCCCAAACCGATTTGTAGGTAGCTTTAGTCATTAAGAAATGCATTTTCCATAGGTCTACCTCTATTTCAGTATTTATCAAATAAACATTTAGACCTAAACTTTATTTCTGTAACTGATAAAGTTGGAAAGTCTGTTTCACTATGCTTAGCCACAAGAAAGGCAATTTTGTTTAACCATTTCATAATGATGGAAAAGAAGCAAATCCTTTAAGGAAAGCCAATATTGTCTCAAATTAGGGAAGCGAAACTCAATGTTTTTTACATGCTCATTATACGTACCTAATGATTTCCTTGGTAATAACGCCTTGCTTCTTTTACAATACTTCCAGGAATTTCCATTTCACATTGTACGTTTTTGTTTTCATTAAGTTCACATAACTTTGCAACAAAAACAAAGTTTCAAGTTAGCGCACTGAAAAAATATCAGCTGATGTTTTGGCGCGTTTTTATATGGTAACGAAAAACGTTGACTTTAATTTACTACATGTCCAAAGAGACAAGTAGTACCACAAATCCTCTAAACTTAAATGCAGTTTTTGAGATATTTGTGACTTTTTGGAAAGCATTTGCTAAAAATTATTTTAAACAAATTGAAAACCCATACTATTAATGGCAATTTAAAATTTATAGAAGAAGAAATAAAACTACAGTAAAACCCCAGTTAACTGAAACGCCTCTGAAAGCCAGAAATCCAAAAACAATTGTAAAATTTCATTTTTTTATCAAAATTAAAACATTTTTCTAGATTTTAAACATCTATTAAAAAATTAAGTAGCAGCTTAAAAAAAATTAAATGTCAAACTTTGAATTAAGTTATCTCAGAACTTGTAGCAGTCCCCTTTCCTTTGATGTCGGGCTGCGTACTTTCTCCTTCCTCAGAATAAACAAACTATGTATTTCTTTTCACACGTTTATTTACGCGCACAGAGTAACTGAAACTTAAATTTTTTAACATTTTACACAAAAAAAAGTAGGTTGAAAATGTAATCTCCGGATGGTCCCATCAAAGTCAGTAGAGGGGCTCCACTGCTAACTCTCCCACCCCTCCTAAGGAAGCCAGACCGTCGCAAGTGTTGTTTGTTTTGATTAAGTTACATAGAAGTTACATGACTATGTTAGGTGTGTGAATGCCTTAAGACCATGACACACGCCTTTGGAGGAATGCAAGAAACAAACTGTAATTTTAACTTAAAATAAAGAATATGTACGTGTAACCTACAAGAGATTTTTGAATTCGTTTGACCTTCAAAACTGTAGTGTTAGATGTTCATGGCTTAACCGAAAAAATTGTTATCCAAAACGGCTTCCCTCCCTTTAGTTCAGTTAACTGGGGAAACTTATCAATCCTCTTGACCTTGTACATCAGGGGGTAGTAAACAGTTTTATACCCACTGCCTACTTTTGTATCTCTGTTAGTGGTAACATTTTATAACTACTCACACAGCAATGGTTAAATTAGGAAAGTAAGTTTATTTTAGAAATATGTTCCCGCAGTCGACTAGACTTCATTCGATAAATGTTTTATAACACAATAAACACACAGATTCTCTGAAAAAATAGGCAGCATATTTCTTTTTTTGAAACATGGGGGTCACAATATTTTGTTTGAAGCTATTGGCACGTGTTCACTATCACAAATCTAACTGCGCACTGTATCGTCATCTGTGCATCCCTCTCATGCATCATAGATTCTGTTCGCTCAGCGAAAGGCGATGAGCAAGAATGGAAGAGGCTTTTTTTGTTTCTGGTCACTTACGTAACATGGACTACACTTATAAGTAGGCGATACAAATAGTATATTTTTTTAAATTTAAATTGTTACAGGGAATTTTATGATGACGTAATGAAAATGTTTTTAAAACCCCTACCGATTTAAATAAGTTGTTTATTATAAATGTTACAATAACATACAAATATCAACATACCTAAACATGCGAAAAAAGGTTAGATGTGATAAACACCCAAACACAAAATACAACTCGAATTTTAAACCTTCTACATGAAGTGTATAAATTTAAATAAGTCTTTTTTTAGTAAATGTTAAAATCTTATAAATTTACCTTAGGCCTACACACCTTAGGTATACACGACAATCGGGAAGAGTAGGGTATAAGGCTGTTTTCACAATTGCCCGACAAATATCGTGGTCGTGTTAATGATGACTTCCCATTGGTGTAGGAAGTCGGTTGACCCCAACTGTAGTGGACGACTGCCGGTGTCGGCGAAGGAAAAGGAAGAAGGGACTAGCAAAGTACACATCTAGCCGGTATTTAAAAAAAAATTAAAATTAGCCATCCACTGAGTACTACCATCAAAAGTGAAAAATTGAAACTATGAAATAACTGTGTTTTTTATTTCCAAATTAATTGTAGTATCGAAAATTTAAATTGTATAATTTGTAAATTAAAATCATTAACATTACGATGGACATTTTTCATTTATTAATCAAAATATACGATGGACTGCGCAAGCCTAATACAAAGTATAAATATAACTTAATTGACATAATAATTATCAAGATAATAAAAAAAAATTATTTAATCGAAGACAAGTTCATCGAGATTTCTTATAGGCTAATATGTTAGTCTTAACAAAATTGTATTAGATACAAATCAATTTTCTCTAAACATAATCATCGAATTTGTATGAAATAAAAAATATACATAAACAATATATTATATAGTCTACAAATGACAACGGAAAGAGAATGAGTCATAACTCAGTATACTATATACAGTCTGTATGCAATGTAGGCCTATATTATTGAATCGGCTAGATGTCGGTTACCGACAGCCGCATAAGTGTGAAACAGGCCTTAGAAAGCGGAAAAAGTTCAAACGTAGATAAACTAACAAAGAAACGCTTTGAATCGGGAACGACCGGTATCACACGAAAGCAGAGCTCTTTCTGAGGGCGAGACAGCAACAATAATACCGGTTTGCTAGTCTACAACTTCTCCCACCCGTATAGCTGTTCACGCTACCAATGACTCACATGATGCGTCTCCCGCCACTGAACGTGTTAAAAGGAATTTTTAAGCAAAAAGAAAATTGTTTATTGTTATTTAATACCAACTTTTTATAACTACCATATATATTTATCACAACAAAAATGTAGTTTCACCAACTCATAATACACACCAAACCAAATTGTAATTAAATTACTGACATGAAATAAAGAGGTTGGGAAGAGTTTAGAAATAGGTGAAAAATAAAAGAAATAGATATAATAAAACATTTGCTGTCATAAAAGCATGATTTTATTGTCGTGCAGTGACAACAGCATTAATTTATTAAAGCCTATTTCCCTTTCTTGGCTTTGATCTTTCTCATGTAGAACTCCAACTCTTTGCCTTCGAGGATGTATCCATCTGCACGCCCGCACTGACCTGGCCTACTGGAGATACAAGCTGGAATAGAGGAAAAAAAGAAAATAAGACCAAAGTAATAAAACTGATTATTTGTTTTTTCTTATTTCACTAACATAAACATACAAAATTTGTCTTACTCTCCACCTCCAAACAAACTTTAACACTGGTATAATTCTTTTGATTTAACTCTTTCGACTCTCATGTCAGCTGTAAGCCAACAGTGGCCATTTTCAGGTTCCAATCGCATACTATCGATGACTTTGCATGAAGTTTGAAGTGATGTATTTCGATACAATCGATTGTACTCTGTATATTCCGTACGTCAGTGACAAAAAAATTGATGTCAATATTTTATTCTGTGAATGAAGATGTGTCGTCAGCTGATCGACTCTTGCTTATGAATTATTTTGTGTGGAAATAGTTTAGTGAAAGACAAAAAGACATGGATCAGTATTTAGAGGAATTTTTAGACGACGATGAATACCTCCAGTGATGAAGATAAGGAATATGAACTGTTCAACAGATAGGCTGGATTTGTAAATTATTACATTTTATTGTATTTTTGGTGTTTTCATTAGCTTTAGTATTGAACTAAAAGGGGAAAAATGGTTTGTTTAGAAGAAAGAATTTTTTTTCAAAAATCAGTAGTAAAATTGCGTAGTTATAGATAAAATCATTTAGGATGGCGCGTAGGGCGGGTAGTGCGAGTGAGACAGAGAATCTATCCCACCACACTTCCCCTCCTAAGTTAAGGCGGGACTTTGTACAGTCAACCCTAGTTATGTTATCTTGACCACAGTGGCGGTCAGAACTCCGCAAAGCAGATTCCATCCAGCATTGGGCGTGCTTCCACTTACAACTCTCTGCAAAGTACACGGGTTATTGAAATGGAATAAACCTTATATATTTGTAATCTACGTGATACGCTGAATCTAACAGTATAAATATGTTGTAGTATGATAAATGTTTGAAATTTATACAATAAGAAATAATTCGATTTTTGAAATCGGGACTAGAAAAAGTAATAAAGCGTAAACTTTTTTTATTTTTAGGGTAGAAAGAAACTTCTAGCTGCAAAGTTGTAGAAAATTAGTTGATCTACATTTTTTATTTCAAACATTTTTCAGTCAGACGTTCGGTTTGTTCAAAAATGTCTTTCAAACAAACGCAACAGTATACCTACGTTTGTACACAGTCGCACCGCGTGCTTTGTATGTTCGTCATTCAAATTAAAAAAGAATTGTGACAGGCAATGTATTTATTTATTACAGAGTAGTAATTTCCACTAATTTAAAAATACTTTCTTGATTATGAAACTTGTTGTGTAGAAAGTTTTCGAAGCGGTTGGGGACTAAATAATTCGATTTGAATTGGCTTTTCTGAGTGTGTGTTTTTTTAAGTACTGTAAGTAAGCACAACAAACATATATTTCATATTTTAAATTATACCTTATACTATACTAATATATTTATTATACAAGGTCATTTATACAGTATACAGCAACGAGGCTATGATATACAGACAAGACATTGTTAGATAACTAGACATTGCTGAAAAGCACTAACTTAGGCCTATACGTCCGGTGGGACCGTGGGAGCAACGCGACACCTGATAATATTGGTTACGCTTATTTGCACGCGATTTGTGGACAAACCAAACATCTGACTGAAAAATGTTTGAAATAAAATATGTAGATCAACAAATTTTCTACAACTTTGCCGCTTGAAGTTTCTTTCTACCCTAAAAATAAAAAAAGTTTACGCTTTACTACTTTTTCATGTCTCGATTTAAAAAATCGAAATATTTGTTATTATATAAATTCCGAACATTTACCAAACTGGAAGATATTTATACTGTTAGTTGCAACATATCACGCAGATTACAAATATATACAATTTGTCCTATTTAAATAATCCTAGTACTATGCAGAAACTTGTAATTGAAAGAGCGTCCAATGCTAAAAATTGCTTGGCTGCCGTCTAATCGATGGATTTGACACAGACTGTACTTTTCTTACAAAACGACAAAGGCTGGTGTTGGAGGGAGAAGGGCATTACTGCTTCTGCGCAAACCACGAGCCATCCTAAATGGTACTACCTATACTAGAGTGTACTCCAATACCTGCATACTAAACGAGACCTGTGGTTCCATTGGGGAATCGGAAATGGTTCAAAATTCATGCCACGCCAACGTTACACGAGCGTGCGCGTCAGTCCGTTTCACTGTTCCACGTCCAACTAACCTCAGTTTTGTTTTAACTGTCCGTGCTGTTGTTGGATACTTCTAGCAATGTCGGCAAAACATAAACGTCTTCCTGACAAACTTAAAATTGTAAAAAAAGGTGCAAGTGAATCAAGCTTAGCTCAGGAGTTTGGTGTTGGGAATTCAAAGATAACTGACATTAAAAAGAACAGTGAATCTATCACAGAGCTTTGCTTGTGTGCTGGACAGTGAAGAAGCCTTCGAATGCTTCGAGACTGCTATTAAATGGTTGGAACAACAAGACGAATGCGATGATATGCAGCTCCCGTCTTTGAAATGCCTACAAAACTTTGAGGCAAAAAAAACCGAGTCTCAAAACTTAAGCAAACAAACATGTTCGACTTTCTTTTAGGTTAATTTTGTACTGTTTATATCACATCTAAGTCAGTAAACCAAAAAAAGTTTATGTACGGTATGCAATACCTACTTTATATGTACAGTATCTGTGTGTATTATATATAAACATGAATCAAAGTATTATTTCTAGTTCAATTACGTGTTTTATTTGCGTAAAAACACCCATCCCACTACGCTCAAAAAAGAACTATAAGATTTTCTGTCCAAAAGTGTTCAACTATCCGAACACCTTCCTGCACCAATTGTTTCGGACAATCGGCGCAATTGTACATTATGTATGTACAAATACTTCCTAATAAAACCATCCTCTAAAATAAACGGTAACAGTTAACTGACAAAAACTTTCTCCCAACTTACTATAGTCAAAATAATATTGTTTTTAATCATTTTATTTACTACTTTTTAGAACAAAACAAAAAATAATATTCTACCTACGTCAATCGTATAAAAAAGTTATTGTCCCAGGCGGGATTCGATCGCGCGACCTTTGAATTACTGGCCGTCCTCGGTACTGTTGTGCTACCCCGTGCGGCCGTCGCCGTGATGCTAGATAGACAACATAAACTTGTTTATTTTTTAACATTTCCCCATAATTATGAAACGCCGAAGTTTTGATAAAAGCGGGTGGTGTCATTTTGTTTGGCATCTTAAGCACTATAAATACTGAAAATTTGATCAAAATCGTTAGAGCCGTTTTTGAGAAATTTGCATTTTTGTCGTTTTTTATTGGTTTTTAGGGGTAAATTACCCTTAAAAATTAAAAATTCCAAAAAAT
>JAGFPH010005888.1:39705-51025 GCA_018207615.1 Philaenus spumarius
AACTGCATTTTGCGTTTATGCTGATTGTATATGAAGGTTTATTTCACCTCTAACGATCTGATGCCAATTTATTTCTTATTATTACAGTTTAGGCTAAACATATTTTTCCCCATAAACCCCAAATATACCTATTAGGCATACCTGGATATTTTGGCGAATGATGGAAGGTTTATTTCACTTCTAACGATCTGATGCCAATTTATTACTTATTATTACAGTTACTAATCTTCAAATTTTGGTTCGTACTACCCTAACTGGTTCTAATAACATAACATAAACTACATCATGCTTTGCATGTAGATTTTAGCTTTTTTTTTTTGTAAGTTTTGACTGGCCTATCTAATGTTAATCAGTCTTATGTTTATATGTACACACTGTGATGAGTTCTATAGCTTGAAGCCGATGCAATATCTAAAGTCGTTTTGACTTGGATTTTGGCTCCTGATTTGCTGTCATAGTTACACTGAGTGTGGACAGTGTTGTTTTTGAAATTATGCTGAGGAATACGCCGTTTCCAAAATAAGAGTTAGTGAAAATTATATACATGGATGATATCTTCAAGGTGCATGCAAATGATAAAATGCTGTTTTCCCTTGTTGGGTAAATCTAAAATGACAATATTTTGTTATTAAAAAAAAGTTTTATATTATACTCTGATATAAATATGTTTGTCATTACATATATTTAAAAATAAATAAATTATATAAATTGACTAGGGGGCACCACTGCGTGCTCCGAACGCCAACCCCGTTGGAACCTTCTATACACATAATCGTGTTATGTTTCCTTTATAATAAAGGTGTAGGATTAATAATAACCCCAATGCTGCTAAGATGGTAAATAATGTTAAATGTTCAAATCAAATTATTTTGTATATTATAAATAATGAAGGTTAAAAGAACCAGCAAGGCTCAGGTGTCCACTTTAATAAAAACCTAACCTAAAAGTTGGAAATGCAAATAGTTGCTTCACAGTATGAAATCAGGTGTTGGTGTTAATGGAAGTATTACAGCAAACCGCTGTTTTATCTGTTATTTTATTCAATTGGATAGGAGACACTTTATATTTGTTAGGCCATAAACTGTCCGTTTTATTTGTGTTCAATTACTACAAAACTACATTTAATAAATAAAAAAGTGGCTCTTGGTTTACGAAAGTTGTGCTGCAGGTGATTATAAACACAGATCTATAACCCCTAAAACAGCTGGAAGAAATAACAAATGATATGCAACATACTGTAAAGTGTTCTCTGAACACGTTTTTTGAAGTTAGTTTTAAAATATTCCGACAGATGGCGAAGTTATACGCATTTAAAGTACTATTACGGAAACGCGGGGAGTGAAAAAAATAAATCACTACGAGGTACTGCGGAATACCGGGGAAAGGGTTAAACAGATTGTTAATAGTTGGCGTCTTTCATTAGGGATCATATGAACTTTCATAGGAAAGTTTTTTTTTTACGAAAACATGAATTTTAAGCTGTTTGTCTATTTTTCGTCAATAGCTGGGAACATAAGCTTTAAAATGATGTTTGAATCATTAATTTTGATGGAGAATTAAAGGAGACATCGCTTAGCGACAAAAAAACACCTTCGATAAATAATATATAAGGATTAATGGTGAAATTACAATGCACTCCGTAATTCCAATTATTGGGAATGGTGAGTGTCTGTTTCGATCTCTGTCATACATTGTGTACAGGTCACCGCGCTACCCTAACCCGATCCAAGTGTCTATGTCCTAATTAATACAATAATCTGTTTGTATCTGCTTTGCCTTAAGTCGCTCCGGGGGTTAGTGAGCAGGGGGTGGCCCCCTAGTAATAGTATAAATACCCCCAGACATGTGGTTTAAAATGAATAAATCTTACATCAAATAAATAACACCACAAAAATAGTAGTTTATAAATAGAGGGTAAAGTAAATCCTACTTGAAACCACGCTGTGATGAAAACTATAGCTTGAGGCCGGTGCAATATCTGAAGTCGTTTTGACTTGGATTCTGGCTCCTGATTTGCTGTCATAGTTACACTGAGTGTGGATAACTACTTATATTGCTGTTTGTAAAGAACTTGTGTTTTCAACCGTTAGGCCGTAACTACTTTAATTTGAAACATTTTCGTTTATTATACCTTTCAAAAATGTATTCAATCAGAACCGAACATGTGATGTCAATTTGTTTTACAATTGATAATAATGGTGGTGAATATTCTAAAAAGGATATATGATTATTATTAGTTGAAAATTATAATGGCATGTCTCGTATCAAAAGTATAAGCAGCACTGTGATGAAAACTGTAGCTTTGAGACCGGCTTGTCTAAAGTCGTTTTGACTTGGACTTTGGCTTCTGATTTGCTGTCATAGTTACACTGAGTGTGTTTAACACTAAAAAATAATTTACTAAATGTTTTCTCAGTAAAAGTGTTATGAAAATTATTATTTGTACTTCATTACAAAATTTTACACAAACTCCATTTTAGACTTTGTCCAAATACATATAATAAAAAATGAATTTTCATGGCTTCGACTAATTGTTTTTTTTTTTTTTTTTCAGCTGTAATTCAGTTTTAATATGTTCATATATTTTTTTTATGGTGTTGCTCGAGTCATTATTTTAATGCTTTAAATGTAGTTCATTTAGTGTTTGAGGGAAAACCATTTATATTTTAGAGGATGGTTTTATTAGGAAGTACATTTATAATGTACAATTGCGCTGATTGTCCGAAACAATTGGTGCAGGAAGATGTTCGGATAATTGAACACTTTTGGAAAGAAAGTTCTTTTTTTGAGCGTAGTGGGATGGGTGGGACGCAAATAAAACGCGTTATTGAACTAGAAATAATACTTTGATTTAAGTTTATGTATAATACATACAGATACTGTACACATAAAGTGGGATTGCATACCGTACATAAACTTTTTTTGGTTTACTGACTTTAGATGTGATATAAACAGTACAAAATTAACCTAAAAGAAAGTCGAACGTGTTTGTTTGCTTAAGTTTTGAGACTCGGTTTTTTGCCGCCAAGTTTTGTAGGCATTTCAAAGACGGGAGCTGCATATCATCGCATTCGTCTTGTTGTTCCAACCATTTAATAGCAGTCTCGAAGCATTCGAAGGCTTCTTCACTGTCCAGCACACAAGCAAAGCTCTGTGATAGATTCACTGTTCTTTTTAATGTCAGTTATCTTTGAATTCCCAACACCAAACTCCCGAGCTAAGCTTGATCCACTTGCACCTTTTTTTACAATTTTAAGTTTGTCAGGAAGACTAAGCGCAATACGTTTATGTTTTGCCGACATTGCTAGAAGTATCCAACAACAGCACGGACAATTAAAACAAAACTGAGGTTAGTTGGACTTGGAACAGTGAAACTGACTGATGTGCACGCTCGTGTAACATTGGCGTGGCGTGAATTTTGAACCATTTCTACAGGTCTTGTTTAATATGCAGGTATTGGAGTACACTCTAGTAACTACGCGATTATACTACTGATTTTTTTTTTAAATCCTTCTAAACCATTTTTCCCCTTTTAGTTCAATACTAAAACTAATGAAAACACCAAAAATACAATAAAATTTAGTAATTTACAAATCCAGCCTAACTGTTAAACAGTTCATATTCCTTCTCTTAGTCATTGGATGTATTCACCGTCGACTAAAGATTCCTTTAAATACTGATCCATGTCTTTTTGTCTTTCACTAAACTATTTCCACACAAAATAATTCATAAACTCAATTGCTACTCAGCTGACGACACAACTTCATTCACAGAATAAGATATTGACATACATTTTTTCGTTACTGACGTACGGAATATACAGAGTACAGTCGATTGTATCGAAATACATCACTTCGAACGGTTAATTTCATGCAATGTCATCGATAGTAAGCGATTGGAACCTGAAAATTTCCGCTGTTGGCTTACAGCCGACATGAGAGTCGAAAGAGTTTAAATCAAAAGAATTATACCAGTGTTAAAGTTTGTTTGGAGGTGGAGAGTAAGACAAATTTTGTATGTTTATGTTAGTGAAATAAGGAAAAACAAATAATCAGTTTTATTACTTTGGTCTTATTTTCTTTTTCTCTCTATTCCAGCTTGTATCTCCAGTAGGCCAGGTCAGTGCGGGCGTGCAGATGGATACATCCTCGAAGGCAAAGAGTTGGAGTTCTACATGAGAAAGATCAAAGCCAAGAAAGGGAAATAGGCTTTAATAAATTAATGCTGTTGTCACTGCACGACAATAAAATCATGCTTTTATGACAGCAAATGTTTTATTATATCTATTTCTTTTATTTTTCACCTATTTCTAAACTCTTCCCAACCTCTTTATTTCATGTCAGTAATTTAATTACAATTTGGTTTGGTGTGTATTATGAGTTATGGTGAAACTACATTTTTGTTGTGATAAGTATATATGGTAGTTATAAAAAGTTGGTGTTAAATAATAATAAACAATTTTCTTTTTGCTTAAAAATTCCTTTTAACACGTTCAGTGGCGGGAGACGCATCATGTGAGTCGTTGGTAGCGTGAACAGCTATACGGATGGGAGAAGTTGTAGACTAGCAAACAGGTATTATTGTTGCTGTCTCGCCCTCAGAAAGAGCTCTGCTTTCGTGTGATACCGGTCGTTCCCGATTCAAAGCGTTTCTTTGTTAGTTTATCAACGTCTGCACTTTTTCCGCTTTCTAAGGCCTGTTTCACACTTACCCGGCTGTCGTATAACCGACGCCAACATAAAAGTGAAGGTTTTTCACACTTATCCGGCTGTCGGCAACCGACATCTAGCTGATTCAATAATATAGGCCTACATTGTATACATACTGTATATAGTATACTGAGTTATCACTCATTCTCTTTCCGTTGTCATTTGTAGAAAATATACAATATATTGTTTATGTATATTTTTTATTTCATACAAATTCGATGATTATATTTAGAGAAAATTGATTTGTATCTATCTAATACAATTTTGTTAAGACTAACATATTAGCCTATAAGAAGTCTCGATGAACTTGTCTTCGATTAAATACATTTTTTTTATCTTGATAATTATTATTATGTCAATTAAGTTATATTTATACTTTGTATTAGGCTTGCGCAGTCCATCGTATATTTTGATTAATAAATGAAAAATGTGAAAACCAGACTAATTAATGTTAATGATTTTAATTTACAAAGTATACAATTTAAATTTTTGATACTACAATTAATTTGGAAATAAAAAACACAGTTATTTCATAGTTTCAAGTTTTCACTTCTGTTGGTAGTACCCAGTGGATGGCCAATTTTTATTTTTTTCAAAGCCGGCTAGATGTGTACTTTGCCATGGGTCCCTTCACCCTTTTCCTTCGCCGACACCGGCAGTCGTCCACTACAGTGGGGTCAACCAACTTCCTACACCAATGGGAAGTCATCATTAACACGACCACGATATTTGTCGGGCAATTGTGAAAACAGCCTTATACCCTACTCTTCCCGATTGCCGTGTAGGCCTAAGGTAAATGTATAAAATTTTAACATTTTACTAAAAAAAGACTTATTTAAATTTATACACTTCATGTAAAACGATTAAAATTTAACTAAAAGTTTAAAATTCGAGTTGTTTGTTAAAAGAAATCCATAGTTTATTTATTCTGAGGAGGGAGAAAGTATGCAGCCCGACATCAAAGGAAGCCCACTGCTACAAGTTCTGAGAAAACTTAATTCAAAGTTTGACATTTCATTTTTTTTAAAGCTGCTACTTAATTTCTAATAGATGTTTAAAATCCAGAAAAATGTTTAAATTTTGATAAAAAAATAAAATTCTACATACAATGTGGCTATTGTTTTTGGATTTTTGGCTTTCCGAGGCGTTTCAGTTAACTGGGGTTTTACTGTAGTTTTATTTCTTCTTCTATAAATTTTAAATTGCCATTAATAGTATGGGTTTTCAATTGGTTTAAAATAATTTTTAGCAAATGCTTTCCAAAAAGTCACAAATATCTCAAAAACTGCATTTAATTTTAGAGGATTTGTGGTACTACTTGTCTCTTTGGAAATGTAAGTTAAAGTCAACTTTTTTCGTTACCATATAAAAGCGCACCAAAACATCAGCTGATATTTTTTCAGTGCGCTAACTTGAAACTTTGTTTTTGCTGCAAAGTTATGTGAACTTAATGAAAACAAAAACGTACAATGCAAGATCGTGAAATGGAAATTCCTGGAAGTATTGTAAAAGAAGCAAGGCGTTATTACCAAGGAAATCATTAGGTACGTATAATGAGCATGTAAAAAACATTTCAACCGAGTTTCGCTTCCCTAACTTGAGACAATAATGGCTTTCCTTAAAGGATTCGCTTCTTTTCCATCATTATGAAATGGTTAAACATAATTGCCTTTCTTGTGGCTAAGCATAGTGAAACAGACTTTCCAACTTTATCAGTTACAGAAATAAAGTTTAGGTCTAAATGTTTATTTGATAAATACTGAAATTGAGGTAGACCTATGGAAAATGCATTTCTTAATGACTAAAACTACCTATGGCATAAATCGGTTTTGGAAATATTGTGGTAGACAGCCTAAAAAAAATTCAAAATTTCATCAAAATAACTTAATATAAGCAAACACTGGCTAAATTGTTTTAATACAAGTTTTGATTAAATGGTTATTGATATGTATAAAATGTGCAAAATAAAATAATGACAATTAGGCTATTCAATATTTTGAGAGGTATCCTCCAAAAGACACAATACAAAAATGGGAAGACAAATTCATATAAGTATATCATGCACTTGTTGGCCAAATAAATTTTAAGTAGGCTATTTATTTATGAAGAAACTTGACTACAATAAAGGAAATGTATTAAATACTGTCGTTAGTTGTTTTATAAAATTACCAGCCGAATATAACCAAATTTCATTTCAAACGATGACAATTTCTGTCAATAGTCGCTTTAAGGTTTATTCAAAAGCTTACAGATAGCAGCACATGGCGGGGCTAGTCTAAACCTATTATTGAAATTTAATTTCAAATTTTGAACTAACAGTGATTCTCGTAGTTAACATATGAACTACCTACGAAATATTATGTTTACAAGCCTCCAGATAAACCGCCAACGTGATCCTAATATTTGGTAAAAATAGTCAAATGTGTCTGTCAAAACAGTTTTCGAATTTCCCTCAGGGTGGCAGCGCTTTTTAAGAAACTTCAAAATTTTGTCCCGCCTCGCTGTTAAAAATGACGTCGGAATAAGAGACCTTGGGAATAAATAATACATCTACAAGTTTTTGTAAAAGCTTACAGAGTGCAGCACATTACGGGACTTGTCTAAAACTACTATTGAATTTTAAATAATTGACTAACAGTGTATTCTAGTAGTTAAAATTAGAACTACCTACAAAATATGCCTTTTCCCGCCTTTAGATGACAGCCAACATGATCGTAACATTTAACAGAAATAGTCAAATGTATTTGTAAAAACAGCTGTCGAATTTCCCTCAGTGAGACGGCACTGGTTTTTTTAAAGAAACTAAAAATTTGTCCCGCCTCACTGTTAAAATTGACGTCAAAACGAAGACTCCAGATTACGGCCAACATGATCGTAACATTTGGTAGAAATAGTCAAATGCATCTCTAAAACAAGATATTGAAATTCCCTCAGTCAGGCGGTACGGTTTTTTTTTTAACTAAAAATTCGACCCGCCTGACTGTTAAAATAATACATCTCCATAAGGTGCTGCACCCTGTTAGGTTAAATTGAAAACTATGTATTATGATTTTGTTGCAGTCCGGAAAGTGCTGCCACCTATGTCCAAATTGTGAAGTATTACATATTTAAATCATAATTTATTTTGAATCATTACTTAAAATAAATACGGTATGTTAATTTGTAAATTATTATCTGTAAGGTGCTGCTACCAGTAACAAAACTTAGTACGAAGTTTCCTAAAAACAGATTTAATACGTTATGATTACGTTCCGTAATCATTATGGAATATTTTTATACAGCCAAAATAACAGTTTACAATTAATTTTAAAGACAAATTTATATACTCTTGATTTTTAAATAGGCTCAGAATGTCAGTTTATAGCCTTATTGACAGTAAAACTAGAACTAATAACCATTATTAATTTTAATCATTATGACATTATGAAATATTTTTAAGGGTAAATTTGATTGTTTTCAGAAAAAAATATTTTGTTCAATATAAATGCAATATTTTGAGTGCTGTAGGCTATTACTTGGGTATATAATTTATTAATTTTGTATATTAAAAGACCACACAAATTGCCAAAGGTATTAAATTAAATTCTTAGCACCATTTTAGGGCATTTTTAATGAGTTCTTTTGAATTATTTGGGTGTTTTTAGTTTTATAGTAGGCCTATAATGTGGCAAACAAAATTACAGAAATTATGCTTATTCAAATACATATAATGCTAGTGCTTAAATTTGTTTAAGAGGTATGTTAGGGCATTTTTTTTGTGGACATCATAGAGTAGAATTTTTAACTTTTAGCCCTCATATAATATGTTAAAATAATCAGAGCTTACAATATATTCTATACTGAATTTTGGGTGCTTAAAATTTTTTTTTTTTAATAAACATCTTATGATAGGCTACCGTTGTGTGGGGGTCAAAAAAGGGTTTTATTTCAGGATGTTGAACATACTTTTTTTAGAATTTTGTGATTTGTAGTTCTCGAAAATATTATTTAACCATTCTTCCTTTGCAGACCTATTGCATGTAGCTAAAGTTTTAAGAAAAAACGCATATAATATACAAACCTATCCAAACGTTTATGAGGGGTAAAAAATATGTTTGCCTTTCATGAGCCATGTGGTAACACTGTGTTTGGGAGCACTGGCCCCACCACCAATTTATAATGTACTATTGCAACTACATTTGGTTAGCCTACAGATAGTTCAGTAGGCCTATTGTTGAGAGTTTTGTTATTTCTTGTGTTTGTTTTACAGAGTAGAGAACTGCAATTGTAATAGTTTTAGATGTTTTATTTTAAAACAAATATATACAAAGTAAAAAGAAGCATACAGGTGCACTTATTTTTAAACACAAACAAGATCTATTTGCCCTCCTTTAAGATTTCAGAAACTCTCGTAGTGTTGTTGAAGTTCTTCTAACATGTTGGTGAAAAAGCTTGTTGCTTGCTTCTAACGTATCCAGTTATTTCTTCACAAACCTCGGGGAGTCCGACTATAGGTAGGATATTTCGGAGATGCTTTGTTTCATTATTCCCCACACATAAGCCTTGGTGGTGTACGGGCGGAGGAGACAATGGATGTAGAAAGTCTTTTCTTTAAAATTGTGTTAATAAAACTCAACCCCTCCCCCCCCCCCCCCCCCGTAATAATAATTTACACATATATGGGGGTGGTGGTGAAAACGTTGAGGATGGAATCAGAAAATATTAAAATAATTGATCAGCTTGAAATACTGGTCAGATGTACTATGGGGTTCTTTTCCAAGATAGCAGGACTTGGTGAAAAAGTCTACCATGGTTTTCTTTCGTAGTGACCATTTTTGGATGGCCTATACACACCCATTTATGCTAAGTCAAAACAATGAGTATTATACATAGAAGTAGTTTCGTAGCTGAAGATTGAATTGACTTTGAAACTGGTAAATTCATGTTTTTGTTTCGACACTCCACCACATGTACAACAAATTACCGTACTGCGTAATAACGTACCTAAACGTTTACTTTTTCATACAAACAGCTGTGGCAAATCTTGTGAGGTGTAAATGTTTGTGTTCTTTATTTTTCAGAATAAGTACTTTTTTACTGTATTTGCAAAAGATAATTAATTTCCACCAATCAATCCAAATAAAGCAATTAAAAAAGTATTAAAAGGTATTTTTTTTACTTTCTCCCATACACCATCTAGAGAGTACACAAATGTAATGGTTTTGATTAAAATGCCTAGATAGCTGTGTAGGTTCTTTAGTAGCTTTAATTTCAAAAACTACAACACCCATCCATAAAACAAAACTACGGTACTAAATTAATGTTGTTATTTAGGATTCTATTAACCATAGATCCATCTAATTTTAAAAGTTATGGTTAATAGAATGCTAAGTATCAAAATTCCCTTCATCCATTCTGGAAAACCAACAACAGAAGAACAGAACTAATGTTGTTATTTTTAAATACCGGTACACATGTTCTGGCACAAAGGCAATCAAGAAAAAATGGAGCAGTTATTATTATAAAATTATGTTTGTCTCATATCTGTAACAGTATTTAGTAAATTGGAAGGTGGAACAGTGATATTATGGGAGAAAGTATGTTATTGAATTAATGAATAACTTTTTCATAGTAGAAGTGGATAAAATCTCAAACTCGCACAACTATGGAGGAAGAGAAGCTCTTTAGCCCTGTTGTCAATTGAGTCCACGTTCAACTCAAAATGTGCATATATCTAGAATTTAACCAAAATTATGTATCAGCAAAGAGTAGAAAAAAGCATTAATTGTACTGTGTGTTTGTGTATGTCCTATTTTTATGTTACATTTTAAAGCTAAATACAAAAGTTACTGTAAATTTAAAATAAACGGTATCAGTTAACTGACACAAACTTTCTCCCAACTTACTGTAGTCAAAATAATATTGTTTTTAATCATTTTATTTACTACTTTTTAGAACAAAACAAAAAAATAATATTCTACCTACGTCAATCGTATAAAAAAATTATTGTCCCAGGCGGGATTCGATCGCGCGACCTTTGAATTACTGGCCGTGCTCGCTACCATGGTGCTACCCCGTGCGGCCGCTGCCGCGATGCTAGATTGACAACAAAAACTTGTTTATTTTTAAACATTTCCCCATAATTATAAAACGCCGAAGTTTTGATAAAAGCGGGTGGTGTCATTTTGTTTGGCATCTTAAGCACTTTAAATACTGAAAATTTGATCAAAATCGTTAGAACCGTTTTTGATAAATTTGCATTTTTGTCGTTTTTTATGGGTTTTTATTGGTAAATTATCCTTAAAAATTAGAAATTCCAAAAAATGAAAAAACGCCTGGAGATATTAGGGTTTAGTACCTATACATACCAAATTTCATGAAAATCGGACCAATAGTGTCCTCTCTGGTCGTGCATACATACAGATAGACTGACAGACAGACACCACTCTAAAAACACTTTTTTGGGTTCAGGGAGCACCAAAACAAAAAATTCCACTAAAAATATTTTTGGGTTCAGAGAGCACCAAAACAAAAATTTCCACTAAAAATATTTTTGGGTTCAGGGAGCACTAAAACAAAAAATTCCACTAAAAATATTTTTGGGTTCAGGGAGCACCAAAACAAAAAATTCC
>JAGFPH010005889.1:5725-19132 GCA_018207615.1 Philaenus spumarius
ATTCTTAACTTTTGGCCAAGTTTTATTTTTTGCATTAATTTATAATAATTTTATACAGTAATTAATTCTAGAGACCATACATACCAATACTCACGCACACATAAAAAACGGAGAGGGCTGATATGGAAACCTAACATAACACAAATAAACATTAATCAACAATCGTTTCCATTGTCCCACCTGAATATTTTCCAAATGAACCAACTCAATAGTTGAACTCTTTTATTAACTCCCACCTGTACTTCCAGGCTGCCCGACAATACTTCGCCAATCGGTCCCAATCCCGACCATTTAAGTAATCGTAAAATTCTTCTCGCGACAACTCAAGTTTATTGAAAAAACCCTGCCGAATACCTTTCAAAATTGGACACTTTGCTACAAAATGGAATACGTCCTCTACTTCCGTTAAGTTACACAAAGAACATTTATAATTTATCCCCTCTACCCAGGGTTTGTAATTTAGGTGTAATAATTCTCCTCTGCATTTTAAAATCCACTTAACTGTGGTGGTACTATAATAATTTTGAAAATATGTCTTATCACCAAGTTCCAAATTTAGATTTCTATAAATAGTATGATAACGACCAGCCTTAGCTGCAAACAGATTATTCTGATTGTTCTGCCTACTCATCGCTTCGACTAAAGTAAATAACTGTCCCTTCCATTTATTTACGCCTGAAAGTCCAGTATCGAAACTAATCGCATGCTCGTTTGCTAACTGCAACCATTCTTTATACCAAAATACTTTATTTCTTATGACTTGTTTTGTTAAAAAGTTTGGAAGCCTCTCTTCCGACATATTTAAAGTTTTTAACACATAATTTACATGCACCCTAAAAGTAAATGCAAACAATTTGTCTAAACCTAACTCTAAGTACAAAACATAATTTGGAGTGTTATCTGGCAGTTGCAACAGTCGTTTAACAAACACACGTAACAACTGCTCTACCAGTTTGTATTGTTTGTATCCCCACACTTGCACTGCGTAACACATTAACGCCCTTTGTACCGCATTAAAGCATGCCCACTTTGATGATAACGGCACTTTTAAATTTGCTATTAAACTTTGCCACACACTGTTTATTGTGGCTTTAGCTGCTACAAGTTTTTGCTCGAAATGTTTTTCCCAAGATAAAGAAGGTGTCAATGTCACGCCTAAATACTTATACACATTTACACATTCCATCTCCTTCCTATTACACCACCACCGTTCATTGTGTGCTTGTCTACCTCCCTTTCTAAAGATCATAACTTTTGATTTGTTCAAGTTTACATTTAAATTCCACTTTCCACAATAACTCTCCAACTCATTAATCATTTCCTGTAGCCCACTTGGTGTAGATGACAATAAAACTATATCATCCGCGTATAGTAACATATTTATTTTACGATCGTCAATCCGGCAACCTCCCCCTACTGCTTCAGGTAAATCATTCACAAAAAGTGAGAAAAAGATCGGACTCAGAAGACAGCCTTGTCTCAAACCTATTGTGGTATCAAAATACTTTGATACCACAAATTGAGTTTCCACCTAATTTGTATTCCGAAACATTTTTTAGTAATTTCTAAATGGTAAAGCAAACAAATTATTAAGTGAAATAAACTTAGTATAATTTCCATCATAGAGATAGGTAATGGTAGAACATTCCAATATGTGCTTATATATTTAAAAACATTTCTTTTAATTCTTCTTTATTATATTGTTTTGGCTGATTTGTGGGAGTGAGTATAGGGCCATACATTTTAAGTAGAGAAAATATATTATTAATTTGAAAAAAATACTAACTTAGAAACATGAAAAAACAAAAATACATACACATTCATGCAAACTAAAACAAAAGTTTAAATTATAGTCTTTAATAAGGAGTACACATTAAAACTGAGATTCGTCATCTCCTCTGCACACTAAGATAGACTGTACCACCTTTAAAAACTAGACAATTTGAAAATATACAGACTTAGATGTAGGTACTCAAGAGTGAATGACAGATGGCAGGCAGACACAGTATATGATGTTAAACATCATTGTTCGGAGCAATGTTTTGGAAAATATAGTGGCACCTTGTCTTGTGCTTTTTACACACATGTTGAAGACACAAACCTTTCTGCCAAGTAAACCAACACTCTGAATTATATATGGCAGATTGTAATAATAACAGAAGGAGGAGGTGGTGGTGAGCATACTTGATCAAACTTGGACTCAGGCCGGTGGTAAATTTGTACCTATGGTTATTCTTGCAAGATATGTCAGAAGTCAATTACAGGTTCAAACAGACCAGTTGTCAGTTAGAACATTGCACCTTACTAGATTTTACCTTGTAGATATACTCCTTTCCGGAGTGACATCAATTAGAACGCCATCGTTAAAAGTTAGTTTAGTACATCAAGAAAGGAGTACATTTAGTTATTCATAAAAATGACCCTGATTAATAAAATGTGTTATACTTCAAATCACTTTGTTATAGGGTATTGCCACATAAGATATTTTAGAGGGATTCTTAAGATATCACATTGAGAACTTTTTCTTGGTATGAAAGTCTAAAAAACAAGCAAATGTGCACAAAGTAACTTTGCACTCAGAATATGCTTATTAAGTCTTTTCAAATTTTCTCTCTTGTTTCAGTATTGTATCATATATATATAGCAGTGCTTTTGAACTTTCCTGGTTTATCCCTTAGATTTCGGGAGTGGGCACGACAAGAGATACCCATCATCTGATCTTTAAACAGTAAAATCGGAAAACTATAATAAGTTGTAGCAGTAGAGAGTTGTTCACTTGATTAGGCTTGATGAAGTCAAATTTCTCCTTTTACTCTATATCTGTATGACATTCTGGAACGTTCACTCCATTTCAGCATCATTCTTAATATTATTCACATAGTAATTGCTCTCCTGAGGAGTGTTTTGAACTCTTCTCATTTTCTGTTCCTCTGCTACATATTTGACGGATTTCTTGTGATGTGTTCCTTGGCAGAGTTGACCTCCACAAATTTATAATACAAAAAGTATATAAGATGTTGCATTAACAAACACACTATAAAAATCATCTTCAAATTGAAGGACCACTTCTTGTTTATAGTCATCAACTTCCGTGGTTATGGTTTGAGTAAGAGTTTCAAATTTCAAATAATTTGTATCTATTTTGGTGTCATGGTTTGCTATGTGCTTGATAATATATTTAGATAAACTACCTTTCTCTGACTTTTCTAGCTAGATAAACCTTTCACCTAAAATATCTTTGTGATATGAGCTTTGATTAGATAAGATTTTCGAACAAAAGTATTGAATTTCATTTTTACAACATTTCATAAAGTAGGAGGATATAGTTGAGATGAGGCAATAAATTAAAATTCTTAAGCAGGCCTAAAAATTGAGAAAACGTAAATAGGTTTAGGTAGGCCAAACTCTAATTCAGAATTGATGAAACATTTGATGACTTCTTATAGGCCATCATACAATAGTCTTAGCGTATTTGTATATCCCATATGGTTAGACAATAAACACAAAACTATCAAAAACATTAAATTATATAATGCAACTTGTATCAATGAATTTATAAAGAAAGAGAATGTAACCTAAGCCAGCAATGCTGAGTAGATTAGTTATCAAATTGGTGAAAATATACTTAATAGCAGAAATAATTTAATAAATATTTTTAATACACAAAGAAAGCACTAATGGTTGATATTGTTTTGAGTCTAGCGTAATTATTGATTTTATTATTGCATATCACTTGAATCTAACCAAGTAAAAAGACTCCAAAAACATCAACAGTAAATTATAAAATCACAATTTTCAATGTTTATTAAAATATTTATATGGCCTTGAGGAACCAAAGTTTCTTGTGGTTGTAGTATTTAAATATTCTTAGTGAACTGTATTTTATAATAATTAAGTACTTTGTAATTTTTTGCTGTATTAAACTGATTTCTCATTGAAAAATGTGTAGGACTATTGCTCTTTGTCCTTTCCTTTAAATTTTCGTTTCCTTTTCTCTTTTCATAAAAATTAAGAATGTCCGAGTTTGATTTTTACTAAGTATAAAATGGGTGTTATAATAGAAAAATATAAAATAATATGAATTCATGAGAGTAGTTATAGAGTTTTATTTTAACCCTTAAGCGCGTGCGCCTGTTTTTTTTTTACTCAAAGCGCGCGCGGGGATCTAGTGGACCCCCAATTAAAAATAGGAATTAAAAAAAAGTTTTTTATATTTAATTTTTTATATTTTTAACATAATATCTTTATTCCTTCCTTCATATTTTAATGTAATTTTTATGATTCTATGTAGTTTCATTTATTATAAAAAATAATAATTTGAATGCTCTATTTTTTCATGACAAAATGTAATAGAGGCGTAAAAGAGTGGTAAATCAAAGTCAAATGAATTTTTATTGTAAACAAGTAATATTGTTTATTGTATACAAGAATAATAATAGTACAAACCATGGAAACCGTTCATCTTTTATGAACAAAAAAATTTCCTGGTGTAGGAAATACTGTACGAAAAATTATGAAAAAAGTAAGAAAATCTTTGAAATTAAATGTTTTTCTCTAAACATTCTCGTCATTTTGTTGGTTCATAAGTCCTGTCAAACACGTTTTACATACATTTTTCATATGTCCTTGGCACATGGTTTTTTTTTGCATGTTTCGCACCTAAATTTGGTCTTCACGTCTTTTTGTCTCAGGCACACGGTGAATTGCGCCTTTGCATTAGGAGGCTGCCCTAAATTCTTTTGGCAGACTTTCAATACTTGTTCTTCGTGTTATCTTAAAAAAAAAAGTAGGCTAATAATAGTAATCAGCCTTCCATTCCTTTCGTAAGAAAACAAAAGATTAGTATGGTAGTCATAGAGATAAAAATGACTAAATAAAGGGTACAAATTATAATATTAATAAATAATATATATTATATTTTTTATGTTAATATATATATTATTAATAAAATGTTATTGCCTGAGGTTTTGCGAGGGAGATGGCCAATTTCCATCAGAAAGTTTCTTCTTACCAGATTCTTTTCCATATTGTTGAACGTGTGAATCACTTGAGCATTTATGCCTCTTAAATCCAAGAGTCTGTAGAATAGAATAGAATAGAAATAATAGAAACATTTATTGTCGTTAAACAAGTACGGTTGCAATAGACATGGTCAGAAAGGCATAACATACACTAAATTACTACATTACAGACACAGGGTATAAACATAAGACTAATAATAAGTTACACAGACCACTAAGAATACAAGATACAGTTCATACAGAAAACTAAAATATAAGGTCATTGATGTTACATTCCATAAACTCTTTAATAGTGTAAAAACTCTTTTTCCTTAGCCATTTATTCAACACCAACTTAAAATATCCAGTGGGAATTGCCTCAGAGTTGGCAGGCAGTTTATTAAACAGCAATATATACTCCTAAGTATTTAAAACTAGACTGAGTTGTTTTTAGCCGAACAAAATCACATTCAATCAAATTTGTGTTCCTTGTTGGGTAATTGTGCTTATCACCACCCAGCTTGAATTCATGTACCTTTACTTTTATATATAATTGGACTTGCAGTATGAAAATACAAGCCAGAGGAAGAATTTTGAGCTCCATGAAGAGGGGCCTACAAGACTCATGTTCAGATACACCTTTAATGATTCTAATTGCTTTTTTTGCCAGAGGAAAACTTTTTTTGCACCGGAGGAATTTCTCCAGAGCGTTACACCATAAATGAGATGGGAATGGAAGAAGGCAAAGTAGGCCTTTACAACCAAACTGTCAGTAGTTCACAGTTTCAGTCTTCTTAATAGTGTACCAGTCTTAGAAAAAGACGAATAAATTAAATCGGAAGCTATACTGGGCCGCATAGACTGGACATGTTCAAAGATTTACCTTTAAAACAAAAATCACCAAACTGCAGAAATGTCTCAGCTGATCAATTACAAAAATATTATTATACTTTGAGGTTAACTCAATAAAGGAAAAGCTAGATTAAATTTAGGTTTATTAACCAAAATATATATAAAAAAAATATTATATGCCCTTAGTTATAAAAATGAAAAAAAATTACATGCCCTTAAGTACAAAAAAAAAATAAAATGACAAAGGTTAGATTACAAAATATAATTTAAGTTGCATTTAAAAGTTCCCTACCCAAAAATTTTAAAGTTGAAAAAACCTCCCCATTAATAATGATTACAAAGTTTATACAAAATTATTAAATAGACAAAATTACAAAAATTTTACATATAGTACTATGGATTTATTAATAAGTAACATTTATGTCGTTGGCCAACTGTAAAGCTAAGTATAATTAAATAATTAAAAAAATAAAGCATTAAATGAAATTGTGAGACGTCTCTCTATAATAAAAAAAGTATGTATATAATTTCTTTAAGGACTGAGGTTCGAAAATTGCTATAGCTGCTCCTCCCAAGATTATTAATTATAAAAGATATATATTAAATATTATTCATTTGTTACAAGACACAAAACAGTACACAGCCTATTCAAAAAAAGTTTCTTACAAAGTTCACTGCAGATTTTAGAAAATATTGTATTTTTGGTTCATAGCTATTTTAAAAAAGAAGGCACTGTCGCAGAAAATAACCATTAAAGTTGCATGTTGTAGTTGCATTTTGAAGAAAACATGATGTTGTAGTTGCATTTAGTAGCAGAACCTATGGGTAGTACTTGCACCAGTTAAACACTGCATATAAAAACAAAATACATGTTTTTTAGAATTAAGGTAGGCTTTAAAACCAAGCATAGTGAAAAGCTTTTAGGTCAAAAGTTTGCCTTTATAATATTTTTGATAATAGGTGACAAGCAGGTATTTTAAAATAAAAATGTTAACTGTTAATACAAGACTTAACCAAAGTTAACTTGTCATGTTACTTTAACTGTTGCTACATGTGTAGGGACCACATGGTAAACCTTTAAAATGCTTATTGGTTATAGGCTCAATAAAATATCAGAGATATCGCTATTCAAACGATAGGTTTTCCTTTTTTAAAGTCCTTATTTGTTAAAGATTACACAGCTTTAAATTTGTATAAAAATTATATAATTCGGCACAACAGATAAGTGACTTTAGCTAAACAGGCACTCAAACAGTAGTTGTGAGCATCCCACATATGTCTGGGATCAAGATGAATTCTCAGAAGTTTCACAGACTTTTTTGGCTGGGGTGACAAAGGCTAAAACAAATTTCATCGGTCTTCTTATCATTAACAATTAATTTGTTAGAATTAAACCAACACTTTGACACGTACATAGTATCTCTTTTGAGATCCTCAATCTTTGCTGGGTCTTTTTCAACAGTTAAAAAGGTTATGTCATCCGCATATAGAATACATTTAGTTTTTATATAATCCGGTAAATCATTGACATAAACAACAAACAAAAAAGGTCCAAGTATACAGCCTTGAGGCACACCACTTAGTACCGTTAGAAAGTCTGAGCTTTGAGTATTAAATTTTACCATTTGCAATCTATTAGTTAGGTAGGACCTAAATAAGGACATCTCTGGACCAGTTATCCCATAATGCAGAATCTTCTCAATAAGTATCTTGTGTGAAACCATATCAAATGTCTTACTTGAATCCAAAAGTGTGGCATGAACAGTTTGCTTTGCTTTAAAACACTCCAATACATATGCAACCAAACTTTCAATGGCTTTGACAGTATTGAGAAGAGGACAGCAAGTTATTAGACTCAAAATTATTTTCAAGTTGGAACTTTAAAGTTCCTTCAACAACTTTAGAAATAACAGGAATTAATGAGATGGGTCTATAGTTATCAAAGGAAGACACATCATCCTTCTTATATATAGGCACTGTTACAGTATTCTTCAAGCAACTGGGATAAACTCCCTTTCTCAGCATCCGATTTATTAAAAAGGCCAAATATTGTTGCAATTCAACACTTAGCTACTTGAGTACTAAATTTGAGAGACCATAGATATCCTCAGATTTACAGTTACTTAAATTAGAGATTACATTATTGACATCTACATTTGAAATTTTTCTTCATTGGAAAGATTTATGTTCATTGCTATTAGAAGCTGACTTTTTCTCAATACGGTCAAGATTAATTAAGCCTACATCACTATTATTATCAATAGATCCAACTGTATTGGCTACATTTACAAAATAACTATTAAAATCAGATGATGACATCAGCAAATCTGGTTCAGAAGTTTTTCGCCTTTGGCGACCTGATAAGGAGTGGATTAAACTCCAAGCAGCTTCACATTGATTTTCGGAGTTCATTATATATTTCTCATTTGCTTGGCACTTAGCAACATTAACCCGATATCTATACAACTTTTTTAACTTGGTGTATACTTCCCTATAACCAGCATCAGTCTTTAAACAGTCATAACGGAACACAAGTAAAGATATCAGATTTTCAAAGTATTGTGTGTACCAATGCACCAAAGAGGGTTTCTTACAAAAATTAACTGAAATTTGTTTTTCTCTTTAACCTGGGACAATAATATTTATTGTACAAATCAACCAAAGTACAAAGAAAAAACTGAAAAGCCGAATCAACATTGTCATGATATACAGTGAGAGCTATCCAGTCAACACCACCTAATCTATGCTTAAGACTACACAAAGAATTCTCATTTAACAGTCTATAGACTCTAGTTTGTAGCAGTGGTATGAAGCTGAGTTTTTCAGCAGAACCCTTGAGTGACAGCTTCATCCACAGTCCAGCATGGTCAGACAGGTGAGGCTGGATCACATCAAATTCAACCTCGCAGCTAGGCACATTAGAGATAATGTTGTCAATACAAGCGTGCAATCTGGCAGGTTTCACATTAAAAGGATAGCAGTTATAAGATCTCAACATATCAAAAAAATGCATAGTTTTGCGATCCAAGTCTCTAATGTCTATGTTTAGATCACCAAAAATGAAAATATGTTGCAGGTTAAGCTTGCTCAAGAAATACAAAAGATCTGTAAACAACTCGATATAAATATCAATTTAATTCCGGTGTACGATATATGGTAACAATGGTAACACTCAAGGATTGAAGACTAACAGCAGCAACCTCAAATTGGGTTTTTAAAGCAAAATCTATTCAAGCCAACAGCTGAGTGGTTAAGGTTCAATTGCTTCCTAAGGGAAATTGCAGCACCACCATGTAAGCTATTTATCCTGCAAAATTTGTCAGCAAGTTCAAAACCCGCAGGTACATAGAGCTCCAATTCAGCCTCCACAAGCCAATGTTCACTAACAAGAAAAATATCACATTTCAAACTATCCAATAGAATTTCCAGAGTATTGGTTTTATTCCTAATAGACTGGACATTTAGAAAGAAAAAAAAAAAAAATAAGAGAATCGTCTTTACTTTTCATTGACTGTTCATACTTCCCATTTGTTGATTTTCTTCTAAAAACCTGTTCTTACTTGGTTGTAAAGATTTTTTTCCCCCTTCAGCAGCCATTTATGGAGGAAGGTAGTTTTTGTGATCTTCCCTTTCGCAACCTTTGTTGTGTTTGGTTCTGATTGGATTTGACTTTTATTCAACCACTTTTGTAAGAATGTAAGATTACCTTTTACACTTAAAACATTACTAGGTTTAAATAAATGAAAACTTTTTGTATTGTTTCACAAATCTTTATTGAGCCGTGCCGACCTAGGTTTCGCCAGCTACGGCATTATCGAAGGCAACTTAAAGACTAAAGGAACAAGAAAAATCCAACACACAGCAGTTGGGTACAGGTAGGCCAAAATACCGTTAGGTTAGGGATGGGGGAGGAATCGAACTGGTCAATAACAATGGTTGTAGAAGTGGCGAATTGCTTAAATCTATTTGTTCGTTTAAAACTAAACTTACGCCCTTATTAATTAACCTCTTAATTTCTAACATTTCCAAAGCATCTAACTTATTACCCTTACAATTAACATGAAATACATCAAAATCTGTATTTAAATTAAAGTCTAAAATGTCATGATGTGTTTTTAAATGGTTAGAAAAACTAGAGTCATCATAGTTTAATCGCCAACTTCTATTATGTTCGCTTAATCTAGTTTTAAAACTACGACCTGTTTGCCCTACATAAGCTGCATTAAAAATTTTGCAACTTAATTTGTACACTCCACTTTTTTTGGAATGTCACCAAGAACCAACGGTCGTTAGTATAAATATATTACTAGGTTTGTTTATCAAATTGCATTTATGCCTGATTAATTCCACCAGTCTGTTACCAATAATTTTCAATCCTTTCACATTCACATGATTGGTGGCGGTTAAGTGATAAGGTGTCAAGCGCTCATTCAGAAAATTAATCGATATGTTTCTTACATCCTTATTGGCAGTTTTATTTATAAAAGAGTGCAAGAGATTATTAGCATGCTGAACTAAATGTATCCTGATCAAAGTATTTTTAGGCACAGGAATTGTGTTTATGATAACATTTGTCTTGCGTGACAGGGGCAAAAATCACACAATGCTGTCTGCAGAATGTTGGCATAGTTCTCGCCCAAAACAATGTCATTAGCACCTCCAAAAATTATAATGTAATCCTTCAGAGTAAACTTAACAGTCAAATTTTTTACCCGATCCACCACAGTCTCAATTGAAGCACCAGGGTAGACATAACCGACTATATGGTAATCTAGTAAGTATATATTATTTATTTTCTGTCAAATTTAGTCTGTATTTGTACTTTACCTTTTTATGTGGCTACATGTTTCACTGCCACAGGCAGCATCATCAGGCCAGCTATCTATATCCACTCAAACACTTATATATACACAACACTTACGGTAACACATATTTTCGTACATTTTTCGTACACGTCACATAAATAAATAAATTTATTTAACTTTGCTACACTTGAGAGGTACCTCATTCTGGTGTACTTCTTTCAAGACTGATTTGGAAAGATAAAGGTGCAGTTCTGTTTAATTCTTATTAGATTGTACCTTGTGCCCTACTAGATTTTCTTATGTCTCTTTGATTTTATGTTGTTGGCAAAATATCAGATCATAAAGGCAATTGGAAGCAAAATTCAATTTTTCATTTAAGATTTTTTCTGGATTGCTTTCGTGGTGTTTATAAATGGCCTGATGATGCTGTCTGTGGCAGTGAAACATGTAGCCACATAAAAAGGTAAAGTACAAATACAGACTACATTTGACAGAAAATAAATAATATATATAAAATATATGTAGTTCTAAGGCTATCAACAATGAATATAATCTATTAAGCTATTATTTAAAGTATTAACAATACCACAACTGTGGCTGTCCCCCATTATTAATATTTTATTTTTCCACTAATGTCCTTTAATGCTTTTTCCCTATTACTTTTCAGCAGTTCTGGTAATATCTTTGGTAGCCTTTTCTTATGGCCATCATTGGAAATTTTATGTTCAAATTTAGCACTCGGTGGAGAAGTCTTGCTCTCTTGGCTATCACATTTAGAAATTGACTTGAATCTATTGTAGAGAGCCACATCATTGTTCCGATTGAAATGGGGTAAGCTTAGTCTTTTAGATTTATTAGTAACCAAATTCCACCCTTTCACATAGTTGCCTCTCACACAGTAAAAGGGCTTCTTCTTTTTCTAAAACCTTGAGACTGAGAATTTAATTTTGTGTTCCAAGTTCATTCATCTCTTTACCCTGTCTTGACAGTATTTTATTTAGATTTTCAATTTCATTCTTTAGAATTGAAACTTCATTACTGTTGGGGGACACATCGCATAGATCGTAACTCGTATCTGGGATCTCAGGATTATAGGAAATTTTACTGAGAGGCTCAAAGCAATCATTACAAACATAGAGGTTTTCCCTGACACTTGGTATCTCAGAGGATTTTAGATTGATACACTTAAAATGGTGCCATCTTTCACATTTGAAAGACTGAACACCTGACAATTTAACTGATTTTGTGCACACAGAACAGTAATAAGATTCCCTGCTCATTATGTCTTACCAAAATGTAAGCTATTTGAAAAAAAAAACAAATAACCGTTGAAAATATTGTATTTTAAATGAAAATTTTACAGTGGTAATATCTGCTTATTATTGTTTACATTTTTATAAACAGCAAAATCAACAAAACACAAATCAAATAAACCCCAAGATTGTCATAATGTGATCCACGAAGCAAACATAGGTTTATCTGATTAGTCAATAACAGTTGTTAAACCAAACTAGACATAAGTCAAATCAGGTCTTTTCTGATAGACCTAAGTCAATAATGCACAACAGTTTATAGCATGCATCAATTAATTCCTTTAAACAGTTGTTTTTGTGTATAATATATTATTATTATTATTATTGAAACCAAATATCACTTTCCTTATACTAAACCATTTGTTTAAGTACAAACCCCAGTCAAATAATCCACTTTTCCCCTAGCAAATTTCACTTTTCCACGAGCACTTTATTCTACATCTATCCACTTTCAAATTCCACTTCTACAAAAACAAAAAAGTACCAAAGGCCATCACACACATCTTCGTAACATTGAATAGGTCCTACACTTTTCATCGATGACGTCGACTCCAGATTTGGTTAAGTTATAAAAGGTAATGATTTCTGGTTTACATTTTTCTCCAGAAAGTTCATCGATGTATGCATCATTATGCATAGTTGATACCAAGACTACAGATCGGTTCTTTTTCAAAGCATATGAAACAAGAGTCACATTCTCCTGAAAAGCGAAGATGCTGTCGTTCGCCACTCTCTTCTTCTGAACAAGCTTTGGAGGCAGCTCCTATGTGAGATTTTGTTGAAGCAGATCTATTACTAGTGGAATACTAGAGAAAACCAGTTATCGGCTGTGATGTTTCTACCTGAACCGGAAATACAACTAGATAGCCGAAGTACCATATCTTTTGGAGTGTTTGATTGTTTGTCAGGACTTTCATCAGGCTGTTTGCCAACATACACTTCCATGTTCTTAACATAGAATAATCTTGTATCTGCCAGGGTGAAAATCTTTAAGCCGTACTTGGCGGGTTTGATTTTCATGAATTGGCGAAAAAAACACCTTATCCTAAAAGCAACTAGTTGTTCATCTATAGTAGTGCACGAACTCTGAGTAAAACATTTCTTACAGTTCTCCACAAATAACTCAAACACCTCTCGAAAGGGTGCAAATTTATCTAACTGTCTTCTGTAATATCGGTCAAACAAATTATCGAACCTCATGCACTGAAGTAGAAAGGTAAATCTTCTTAGGTCCATTGTTGCATAAAAATCTTCGACACAGATTCTATAAAATCTTCCTCATCACTGGGGGGAATGATATCCGGGTCATCTATTTCCATTTCATTTGATAAAACAAAGTTTCCCTGCACGACATCTTCAATAACTTTGTCTACAGAATTCTTTTTCTGCATTTCAAAAACTTTTCTAATTGAATAATCATTATCAGGATCTTCAGGC